>JANRGW010024809.1:35958-73679 GCA_024733675.1 Psilopsiagon aymara | reverse complement strand
GTAATGGGTTCAAACTTAAACAGGGGAAGTTTAGATTGGGTATGAGGAAGAAATTCTTTACTGTAAGGGTGGTGAGGTCCTGGAATGGGTTGCCCAGGGAAGCTGTGAATGCTCTATCCCTGGCAGTGTTCAAGGCCAGGCTGGACAGAGCCTTGGTTGATATGGTTTAGTGGGAGATGTCCCTTCCCATGGCAGGGGGTTTGGAAATAGATGGTCTTAAGGTCCTTTCCAGCCCTAACTAATCTATGATTATATGATTATAGTTATAATCCTGGTGTTTCAGTGATCTGAAGTTATATGGGAAAGAGAAGAGCAACATTAGGTCTATCTTTAAACTAAACCAGTATGTGTACCAAACTTAAAGGGGATACCTGGAATTATTAGCCCCAGATTCAAAGCTTGCTTTAAGGCCACTGCTGTTGCAGGGCTGAGCTTCAGCCAGAGCCCTCTTCCCCAGTTTGCCCTTCAGCCCTTGTTGAAAAGTAGATGACCAGTGACTGCCAAGCAGTGCTGCAGGAAGCATGTCGGCAGCAGTGTTGAACTGAGGAGCAAAACATTCCCTTCAAAGTCAGCATCCCTCACCTATACCAACGCAAGCTACAAATAGCAAATCACATCCAATTAAAAATCAATCAATCAGACAAACAAACAAACAAGCAAAACCCTCTATGTGACTCCTGCAGCAAGAGCCTTATTTTGAACTCTTCAGTGATCTCTGGGTGTCATACTGCTTCCTGGTCCTACCCCATAGGAGACCAAACTGTGAATATAACCCTAAACCTGAGCTTTGACCCTTAGGTCAGGCCCGGCTTTCGGATTATTCCATCAAGTGTTGTCAAAGCCAAAATTAGCATAGCTATGTGGACCCTGTAAGTAACTGCCTCAGTAAAGCTGAGAGGCTCTTTTTCATGACTCTTCAGTAAGACAGGATAACCATGCATCTAAAGTCATCCCAAAGGCAAATAATCTTTACAACCAAGGGACTTCATTTGGTCTGGGCAGCTTTCCATTAGGGCCCTATAGTGAAAGCTTGTGCAACATCCATCTTCTCCTCAGGGTGACTGGACACAAGAAATAAATGCCTGAGACTGGTGTTTGGCCTGATTTTCATCTCCTGGCTCCTGGTTGAAATAAATGTGTTGTCACATGATATGAGTATCCCATGAGACATGTATTATTATATCCAACTTGAAATTAACTCTAATGTGAGTTGCACAGAACACCAATGAAAGCAACCATTAATTGTTAATATAAACTATTAATGAAACACCAGGATGAAGGTCAAAGTGCATGACTGAAACCTCCCAGCAAATGAAAGGATTATTTTGCCTCTTACTGAGCATAATTATCATCGGAATTTCATTGGCTTTCTGATCAAACCACTTCCCTCTGCACTGACCTGTTCCACCACTGTGGAAAATCTGCTCCCCAGAACTGGTATTTGCTTTTCGTTGTTCACCAAGTTTTTTATTAGCATCTTGGAAGTCTGCGAGGAGCAGAGAGCTGGCACCCTTCTGCCTTTGTTCCTATGGGAGCTCTTCTTTCCCACTCCCATTGTTGATTACTCACAATACATTTGCATTGACCTGGCTCCCCATAAATTATCCTGTCTCCTGCTGGTATGTCCTTTACCTGTCCGGATTCAGTTTTTGCAGGTCCATGATGTGATAGACATGCCTGAGGACATGCATCCTGGAATGAGAGCAGGCCCCTTCCCATGTTATTCAGATCAAAATATCTGGGAGATGGCCACTTGGGGGGAAGTTTTGGAATGACTTCCAATCAGTATTCCTTTCCTCCTGCCCAATGTGACCAGCCTCACCCAGCAGTTTTACTTCAGTAATTTCCCATACAGGCTTGGACTGCTCAGATACTTTCTGCAAAATATTATTATTTGGTTGGGTTTTTTTTTTTTTACACACACACAAAAGTTTTTCCTCTGAAAATCCTTTCTTTTTCCGTGAGAAACAGAAATACCAGAAAATTAAAACCAGACTGGATCCTAGGACAGAAATATTCTGTTTCTGACAAACCCTAAAACCCCCTTTAGGTGTGCAAGAAACCAGCTGTCAGCATTCATTGCTTTGAGGAAATTTCAGAAGTACTGATCTGGTCCAAGATTGCTTAGGAGCGACATCTCAGCCTCACAAGTTCGCTTCTACCACCCATGCCTAAGCTGACAAGTTTTCTCGGTGGTGCAGATTAACTCCTGGACTTTGCCTTTACCCTGCCTAGTTGCTCTGCACCCTGCAGGGGAGGAGCGCATCGGCAGTAGAGCATTTGTCTCTGTGGCCACCTAACAGTGATTGCCTGAGGTATGGGGATCGCCTGGGACAGGGTGATGCCATGCTGGGTAGGCTGAGCTCAGAAGGTTCACCTACAAACCCTGCCAAACCAGGCTGAGACAGGAGCTTCCAGGCTTGAGAGTTTTGAGTTGCAGCAGTGAACACCCACGGATTTAAATGTGGTTTAGGCCTTTTCTGAGCTTTCTGAGACAGAATAGTACCTGGGATCTGCGGGTGTATGTGTTGCTCTTGACCTGTATAACAGGAGATCCAGTGGGAGGTGGACCTGTGCTGGAGAGTGGTTGTATGAAGTCCAGACTCTTAGTAAATGAAGTTCCCATGTCTGCGATTTACTGCGCCAGCTCAAGTTGATGGTTGTGCTGGGGAGGACTTCAATTGGGCCTGCTGACCTAATTTCTAAGTGATTTTTTGTGAATGGGCCGCTCAGAGTAATGCTTTTCTGTTTGCAGGTTGTCTGTAGACTTACCTGATTTTCAATGAAGAGTGTGATCCCTCTCATGGATCTTTATTGGTTTGGTTTCTTTTTCCTTTTTTTTTTTCTTTCTGTATGCTTTTTATTTTTTTGAGACATAAAGTACAACCCTTGGGTTGCCTTTACCAGGGGAAAATATCGTACAGCTTCTGTTAGCATGGTCATGTGCAAGCCACTCCTTTGAAGAGAAGGTCCTAATATGTTAAGGTATGCCAGGCTGTGACAAGCTGAAATCTCAGCTGAAGAGCCCTGTCAAATCTGTTCTCTCATCCATGCCCTCCCTCAGTTCAGACCCTGACCTTCCCCATCAGATAAGCAGCACAGATCTTGGCCCTGCATTCCCTCTGCAGTCTCAGCTCATTAAAAATTCATTGCCTAAAGTGAATCTATTCTGTTGCTGCTGAAGTGTTATTTACCTCGTCCTGGATTTCCTCAGGTTCTGACAATTAAAGGGGGTCCAATGAGAGAGCTGAGTCACAGGATTAAGGTTTGGGCAACAACTCTCTTGTAGCAAGAGATGATCATGTAAAGCCATAATTTCCCAGCTGCGTTTTGGTTCCCCTTCAGTGCTTCATTAAAGGTGGTGACTCAACAGAAAGGACAGAGGCACAGGTTAACAAGAATCCCTCCTTTTGTGGGATTAGAGCCTTGCATAGCAAGGCTCTTTCAAAGGCAGGAGATGTTGTCAAGCATCATTAGGAAGCCGTTTTAAACAAGAGTCATAAAGCACCCTTTGCGGTCAAATGAATTTATTAGAGAGGCGAGTGAGCGGAGGCAAGCACTGTAGGAGAGAAACAGATGAACAATTTGCACAGCATTGATAACAAAGCAGTTCACCATATTCAGAGCTGCTACCATTAGAACAACTTAAAAGGATTTTGCAAAAATCCCAGGGTGTTTTTCGTTCTGGATGAAAGCAGGGACTTTGTGGATAGTGCTGGCAGACAACGGGCACGTCTTGAAGTCAAGGTCTGTGTGCAGGTTAACTGTTTCCCACCCTCATGATAATTCCTTCCAACAAGTGGAAATAGGAAGAAATTGGCCTCTTGTTATGCCCCAGTGATCCTGAAAGCCCCCACGAACCACAGCTTGGATGGTTCTTCACAAAAGCTGAGCAGCTGTGGAAGAAATCTGGGGCTTTGCTCAGAGCTGGGTTTTTTGAGAGAACACCAGGATAAAACTATAACCTGGCTTCCTTTGAGAAGATAAAACATTTATAGTAATTTCTCAGATAACTTCTGGAAATATTCTGTAGAAAAGCATTATTTGAAGGGCTGTTGGGGAGACTCCAGACATTATCTGATCTCTTATAAGTTCCCTTTTGGAAAGAAAGCAAATGGTGCTCTTGGGTTTGATGCGGGGGAGAAGAAAGGGAAAGAGGGGAATGGAAGAGGAACATATGAATAAAAGCTACTTGTTTGGAAGTAGGTAAGCAGCTTAATTATGCAGTTAGCATGATGGACTATGTACTGTGCTTGTTTATTGAACGGACAGCATAAATCTAAATGAACCTGTAGCTCGAATCTAAACCAGCAGTGGCTGAAGGTAGAGGAATGCCAGATACTAATCATCCAGACAGAACCAAGGGATGGGGACTTCCCTCCCCCTACCATAGTCGTGAAATGTGCATAAAAATTCCGTTTTCTTTGTGTGTTCACTTGGGCCGCACAAGCCATGGGTTCGGTAGACTCGTGTGAGCCCCACAGGTTGCCTTGTGTCTCCTGAGTGCACGCAGGCTTTGCTGCCCAGAGGGAGGACAGAGGCTGGCAGAGGGACAGATGGAGCAGGAGCTTGAATGGACTGTTATTTTTGGAGTGGCTCCTTCCACACTGTTTGAAGGGTTCCTGTTAGGGCATGTTTGGAAAGAAGCGATGCTAACGTTGCAAGAAGCTTGCATGACAGATGAGCCATGGACAAAGGAGTGGGCATTTGTTCTGTCTCTTTAGAGATTGAAGGATAGCTGTTCATCACTGAGATTCTTTGGAGTGGAAAGCAGTGGCCAAAAGTACATCTCCTGGCTAGGAAGGTTTTTATTTTTTTTTTTGATTTGGTGCTAAATTATTCATTACATCTTAGCTGGTTTGCAGATGGAGCTGCAGCTCCTTCCCCTCCTCCCAGTGCATATGGAGTCAGGTGCCCTAGATGGCATACCATGCTGGGATGCTCTTGGACATACAGGAGGGTGAAAAGGAGGTGTCCACTTTTGGGATCCTTAATTCCCTTCAGGATTCCCACTCTTCATGTTTTCCCACTGCATTTGCGCTGCTCCTCCACCAGTCCACAGTTTTTTCCTCTCCTCCTCTCTCCATGGCTCTTTGCAGAAGATTCCAGGGCGATTGGTCACAAATCTATGGCCCCCTTTTCTCAGGCAGCAGCAGAGGGGAACAACACACAGAGTTTGCTCACAGGGCCCTGGCAGAGCAAGGGAGGGGACTGGGAGCATTGTCTGGATATAATTTAGGCACTATAAACAGTGGCAGTGAGGGGTCATGCTTTCTATTCTCATTTTACCCCCTGCAATGTCTCTGCTAACTGGTGCATACAACTTGAACTCTTGTAAAAATTAGCAGAGAGCACAGTACCGGTGACAGAAAGCTGAACTTTTCCAACAGCAGGCTCTAAACACACTGTGTGCACTGAATCCACTTAAACTTTAAAGAGACAGCCTGCTTTCTATTCTTTCCACCGCTTAGTTTGGAAATGACTGTGGTACTAATTAAAAGCAAATTGCTTAATCTTGGTACGTCAGGAAGGGAGTCTCTCTTCAGAGAGGATGCCTCCTGCGAAAGGCCTGGAAACGCGGGACCCCCGCAGGGCAGCAAAGCTAGTGAGGCAGCCTGTGAGTGCGCTGCTCCATCAATTACCCAGCGCGCTTGTGTTCAGGCCAGCAGCCGTATCACAGCCCTGCCTCTGCCAGCAGGTATCAGAACAGCGATAATGATATTTGTGTTCACTCATTATATAATAATCTGAATTTCCTTTGCAATGGATGCTGGAGCCACAGCAGAGATGTATTCCTTGCCTTAGCGTTACCAAGGATCCCCAGCATGCTGCTCACCCATTTCAGGCTCAGCTCAACTTGGAGTGAGTGTGGCAGTGAGGAGCATCGTCAGGTTTTATACTCAAAGCCCAAAGTGTGAATAAAATCCACTATGTACAGCATCCACAAAGATCCCCTCTCTCCCAGGGCCGAATGGAGCAAACTCCTTGCTCCTTCACCCACCGAAACTTCTGATTGATGCAATTTTACACATGAGGAAAAGCCTTTTTTCTTATTTTTCTGAATGGATATCAGCCTGCACTAATGATTTCATATGACCTCAGCCTAATAGAAATATACTTCTTTATTTTTTTTCCTTTTTCCCCAAGTTTACATTTGCACACAAGGATGTGTAACAACACGGAGAATTGATTTCTTCCCCTGTACTATCTTTGAATAACACGCATACCATCTTTTCTGGCTAACAAAGAAATAGGAAACCTCTCTTCTTTTGCTTCAGGATACCCATATGACACCCTGTTCCTGTATTTACTCTAAAGCAGCTGGGCATTGATAGCAAATTAACTAAAAGACGTAGAAGAAGTCTATACCCATTTTCCTCCCTACCATGTGTTATGAGAATGAGTACAATGTACCTTTTTTTTAGCAAGATTTTTATTGAGTTATATAACATGTCAATGGTTTTAAATTCAAGTCAATTGAGGCAAGGCCACATTTTTCCTGTAGCAGGCCGGAAAAGAGCAGTGAATAGAGAAAATTCAAGTCACTGCAAATTAGAGTGGGATTTGCTGCTACTCCAGGTGAAGTCTGCATTCAGCTAATGTTCATTGGGAGTCACACTCGTGCCTACTGATGCTGTTCCTCTCTACGGCTGATTTTGGCAGATGGAGGGTTTTGTATGCTTGGGAGTCAGAGCTGAGCCTTGGTGTGTAATGCACTCAACATCTTTGTATCATCATCATCATCCTGAAAGATTGTGGTTCCCCAGTGACAACCAGGACAGAAGTACTCCTGGGTTTTGCTGTTCTATGAAGAGCACTAGAAATCTCTGTTCCCTCTCTGTGGGAATGATGAGGCCCAGGCTGTTCTCAGCATACTTAGGGATGATAGGAAAAGGGACATATGGGACTCCAGGCTCAGCAGTTTCACAGCCTGTTTTGCTCAGGAAAGACAGATGTCTTTGGCTGTTGTTTATCTTGAATTGGACCTCTATGGTAAAAAGCTGGCAGAACCAATGGTCTAACATGCTTGAAACTTACATGCATGCCTTTTTAAATGAAAGGTCCCAAATGCAAGTCAGAGGAAGGTGATCTTTAGAGAAACAGAGGTGGCCGGTTTCCTGTGTGCTTTCTGCTATGAGTCTGTTGGGTAAGACCATTTTTAGACTGCTTCTTTTGCTGTAAGAGGATGGAGACCACTAAACTGCCTTGCATCATGCCTGGCTTTGCACAACATGTTGTGCAAGATAAGGGGTCTGTGGTGCAGAACCCACATTTGTGTTGCTCCAGTGGTGGCAACGGCACTCAGGCTGATCTGAGTGCTTGCACCAGGTTTGTGCGACAGGATTCCCTTTGTCTTGGTGTGATTTTAATTTACACCAGTGTAAATTCAAGCCTGATCTGTCTTACTGGGTTGGTGTTTTTTCTCATTCTCCCTGCAAAACAGAGATCTTTCCAGGAATCTGGTGGTTTTAGGACTGGTGTCCAGCTGTTTTACGGAATACCCATAGTAGAATGCTGAGCATCGTGGGTTCTGCTGTTTGCACCTCTTACTAGAGGCAGCATTAGTTTTAACGGGTGGCAGCCTATGAAATAATAAATATGTCTTCATTTATTTGAGTGCTGCAGCATCCTAATGGAGCTTAACAATATAATAAACCTCATAACGTGAGCCAAGTCAGGTATTTTGCCACTTTCAAAATTCTACTTAATAAACCTCAAGTCTTTTCTGTTTAATGTTTATTCAGGAAGGCTGAAGTTAAAGCAAAGTTAAAAACACGGTGAGAAGAAGAGAGTAAGCTAGGATTATATGCAGACTCCCTAAAATAATGACCTCATGGTTATTACATTGTGTGTTATTTATGCTCCTCTCTTGTAATTCTGTATTACACTCCCCTTCTTGTACCTGTACTCCCACTTTGTGGGTCATTATATATATACTGTAGAGTACCTCGTGAATGCTTGTAAATGCATTGACTCCTACAGTTGTTTTTTATTCATTCCAAAAGAATCCTCAGCAGGGATAATGATTTTTCTTATTTTTCTGCTTTTAATGACTTTTAAATGGGAACTTGGTGACAGTATCTGCTTCAAACTTTCTAGAAATCTGCTATAAAGTCAAGTCTATTACTGTTATAGATTTTTTGTTCACTCAGTTTTCTCTGAAAGGATGTGTGGGCATGTATGCACGGTGTGTGATTATTAGAAATTCTCTCCTATGTTTGTAGAGTCCCAGACTTTTGTCTGTTTGGTAATATATCATGGAAACAGTGCAAAGCATTGCCTCTTGCATGAATGATCCTGTAGTGTTTGTGCTGATCTTTATATGTTTTTTTAACATGTGAAAAGAGAAGGCTGTGAAGTGCATATTTTTCATTTCCTGATAATTGTAGTAGGTAGTTACTGAGAGTGAATGAAGTGAGGCACACTTTAAATGTGCATTTTCTGTTCAGATACAATCTTTCATAGTATTAGAATGGGGCATTGCTGTATTAAATGTTACTGTTGTAGATGGCAAGCATATAGTCTTCAATGCTGATAAAAGAATGGGGAGTTCGTGTGTGATACAGTGACAGGCAGAGGAGAAAATAGATGCGTATTAACAGAGGGATTACTCCAGTCTATTGTGGTGATATAGAGTAAGCAAACAAGATGCAGGTACTGCTGACCTATAGTAGGTTGCATGACAGGTATTTCTTTAAGTTTCTCTGTCTATTTTTCACCCAGATATATCTGTTTTCTAGATTCAGGGACAAACAGAAGTTGAGGCACTGTGTGTGACTGTGGAAATCATAACTGCTAAAATACTGGAGTTTGGGTCTAAGGACAAGTCAAAAAGTTGCCCTGAAACTGCATAATTTTGTGAGGTCCAGAACTAAGGGTGTTGTATGGGAAGGGTGCCACAATCTCTGTCTTTAGCCGCTAAAGATAAAATATATGAAAAATGGTGGGCAAAATACTCAGTGGGTACAAGATGGTTTAACTGAAGTCAGTGCACCAATTTACATCAGCTAAACACTGTGGTTTCAGCAAAGATTAAGTTGATGTAACTCTTTCCTGAAAGAGTCTCCTCTGAGAATTAGGTATCAATTCCTTCTCTTATTAAAAGGCCCAAACCCCAAGTTTTCTCTTCATCTCCTGCCTGGGAAGTTTAACACTTCCACCCTTGATTTTTACTGCCAGGGCTTGACGCAGCCTTTTAAACTGAAAGCTCCTCTGGCAGAAGAAGTCTCCATTTCATTGCTCATTTGTTTCTGCAGGGAAGCTTGCTGTGGTGCCATGTTCCCACAGCTGACTGGAAGATTCTGCTATTTAGAACAGGTCCTCTTCCACCTCAGCTTGAGAAATAGACTCTGTGTCCCCTAGTGCCACTTTCATTTTTCTGCACACTTTATGTAAAAATAGCACTGTTAGCCATTCCAGAACTCTGGTCCACATCTATAAACGGTACAGATGAATGATCAATTTTATTGACTTCTTTCAAGTGCCTCTGTCAAAATGATCACATAGTGCTAGACTGTTTTCCAAACCTGCAGGTACATTAGTGGGCTAATTCCATTCTTCTGATATCTACTTCAGGTGTCTGTATTTTTTATTTTTTATTTTCTTTCTAATTGTGTCTTCTGCATTGATTTATTTTTGATTATACTTGTCAAACAAGTTGATTTGTTTGTACACAAGTGAAGTGCGTTTAACATGGTCTTTTAAAATAACAGTTGTTTAGGTGCATAAGTCAGGGAGCAGGCTGTTTTTTTGGTCTAAACAGTGATAGTTTCAGTGGCACTTGCAGAAGGATCAGGGCCTTATGCCTGTGAATGACACTACGAAGTTACAGCTCAACTGAGTCATTGATTTAAGCGTTAACGATAGGTAGAGTAACCATGCTTTCAGCACTTTACCAGTGTAATGTTTTCTTCTGCGGAGAGCATGGATTTAAGGCTAATGTTTTTTTACTTTGCAAGAGTCTGATGATTATTTGTTATTGTTGAGACTAGTGTTTATCAGCTATAAAAAAAATCATCCCAAGGAGGTGGATGATATGAGTTGATGTTGCTGGTTGGGGTTCAGAGAGGAAACGGGGAGTGGCAGAGAGGAATATTGCTGATAACAAAGGAAATGTGCATGGGGAGGAAAATACCACTGGGGTGAGAGATGGTGAGCACAGAGGTGCTGAGCAGGTTAGCAATCACAGCAATCAGTGGAGCTGGCTGTTTTCTTCCTGTGATGCCCCACTAATGTTTATGCTACTTTGTCCTTCATTAATAGCCAAAATACCTGTCAAAGACAGCACCCATGGCTGCAGCCAATTCTGAACTCTTGACACATTTTTCACTTCCTCTTGTTTATTGTTTTCACTAAATCTCCTTATTCATGCTGGTCCCAATCTAAGTGAAAGGTGAAGGCTTGTGACACCAAAAACTGAAGCAGTGTATCATCGAAACATTGTGATAAGCAGTTTTATTCCTTTAAAATGCACAAAGGCTCAGGCAGGGCCACCTCCCTGGGTCTGTGTCAGAGCCATGGTTTGGAGAACTCAGCTCCCCCCACACCTGCATGGATTCCTCTGGGAATGTGGAGAGACCACCCAGATTTGTTGGGCTTTTTGTTAGCACCAAAGCTTATGTGTTTCCTGGAGAAATTCTGCTGAGGCTCTGGACTTTGACTTATTAAAGGCAGATAATAAAGTTCTCATTAACATATAATAAAAGAGCTAGAGTAACTCATCTTAATCCTTTAAATTCTAGCTTCTCTTCTTGCCCCTTGTTTGTCTTGGGTAGGGAATGGAAACCAAGCAGTTTCTGCTGCGACTTGGCCCATTCCTGCTGCCACCATTGTCCCTTGAGCTTGGTATATGCTCTGGTGGACCCACTGTGCTGATAGCATGTTGGTTTACATCTTCTGTTATGCAAGGAATGGCCCTCTGTGTGTTTGCTCAGGATGTAAGAATATGAAAAATTGCTGATCATAGATCATCTCCATAAATCTTACAGACAATAAGTCATAAAACCCTGTGTCCTTACATATGGTGGTAGCCCAGGGACAGCTTTACCAGATGTGAGCAGCAGTCCCTGGGAAAAGAAAAAATCAGTTGAAAAACTTCTCCCAACATTTACAGTACTGGGAGCTGGAGCTTGGGAAGGCTGGAACTGCTGGTAGTGTTGCTTTTTCCTTTTCTTTAATATCCCCTTAGTGTTAAGTTGACATGCCAATTGCATAGTGAGAATTCCCTGTGCACTAATTAAAAGCACCATCATTTGTTAAATTCTCCTCTGCATCAGTCGCAACAGGACAACAGCATGACAGACCGTAAGGAGACTGTCAGGTACTCCCATGCATCGTGCATCTCTTCTCTCAGCATCCCTCCTCCTGCCTCCATGCCAGGTGTAAGTGTTTTTCTCTGAGGCAGCTTAAAAGAAAGGCAACTGGGTTATGGTCTGGAAATCGTCTTCTGTCAATAAGAGAGGCCTGGTTAGTTTTTTCCTCCCCTGGTTTGCATATCTATCAAGGCAAATTAAAGGAGGCACAGGAAGGAGTCTTATTGTCTAATAATAATGCCAGGCTCTCAGTTCTCCCTGCTTATGAATGGAACCAAAACATTTCAGCAGCGAATGAAACCCAGGTGAAGATGCCAGGCTTTGCTCTACATTTGCATGTAGCGGTAGAGGCTGTAAATGTTGTTCTCCCCCTCTCCCCATGATGTATCTCTGCTTTTATTGTCATTCTCTTCCTTTTGTAACACTGCAAAAAAATAAAATAATAAAAAAAGAAAGAATGTAAATAACAGACAGCACTTTACAATAATTCTCTGTGGGGTAAGGCTTGAACAGAGCCAGTCTGTGATTTACCATTTCAAAGTGCTAATACTTCCAGCCTGAAACACCACTGCTTTATCACAGAAGGGAATGTTGTCCCTGCCTGTATGGAGGGCTTGCACCACCTTTCCCTGATGTCTGCAAAGGGACCCTCCGTGTCGGCCCTGTGACAGGCACTGTGCAGCTTGAAGCCCAAAGCTGGGATTTGGTGAGACAGCAATGGAAATGGGGTTTGCAGGTGTTTGTTTTCTCCTTTCCTACTGTCCATCCTCCAAGCCTTGAGAGGCAGTTTTCTCTGTTCTCAGGTTGTTAGTAGTGCCCTCGCTGCTGCATGTGGCTCTGTAGGTGAGGGCTTAAATAACCTGTCCAAATGTGTCCAGAGCTCAGCTGCTGGCATGGACCTCCCTCCTGCATCCCTGAGTTCAGAGGATGCTTTGCTCCTGTGAGAAAACACAGATGTCCCCATTCTGCTCTGGGCAGCAGTAAATTAATGCAGGAGAGTAAAGAAAAATGTTATCACCTGATTTTGGTACATATAAAAATCCCCCCTTTGTACTTTGTAGAAGAGGAAAAGGCAAATTCTTGGTTGTGCCCCTGGCAGAGCAAATATTAGGCTGGTCAAAACCAGCTGTGTTTTCTTGGTGTCTGAAACCCGCTGCTGTCAATGGGATCTCTAGCTGTAGCACTGGTTTCACTGGACTTGGCTGCTGTTTGAAGCACAGAAAGAAGTGCCTCCCTGACAGGCTGGAGCCTGTTTATGGCCACTGAGCATCAGACCCTCAGTGCCTGCTGCAAGAGAAGGGAAAAGCTGGTTCACAAATAAAGCAATACTGAGCAGAGGTATCAAAGTTGTGGTCCTTCATGAGCCTCTTATTTTCTTCTGCCACTTCCTCCAGTAATTTTATTTCCCCTGTGCACTGACAGCAAATTAGAGTTTTGTATTAGAGGCACATATTATAAATACATCAACCAGTGTTAAAGAGTGGCTCTGTAACATTTGTCAGGTGAAATCTGTTATCACTCAAGTATGATTTGTTGCTGGGTTAAATCAGGTTGTATTTAAGTTAATATTGTACAAGCAAGTAAAACTAATTTCTCCTCTCTATTTTTATAAAAAGAACCCCAAACCCTTGTCTGAACCTTTTAAAGTATTATATGTATTTATTTTGTGGGAGATCAGCTGATTTCATCATAAGCCTTCTCAGAAGAGTTCTCAGCATATGCTGAAGTGTTGTTAATGTTTATACCCCAGTTTGAGATGCAAGTGATATCTTAAAAATAGCTGAAAGCCCAATGAAGCAGCTTTTGTCAGGGAGTGGGGAAGTAGGGAAGAATGTGTTTGGGTGAGATGGTTTGACCCATTGCTAGCACTGCTAGCGTTGACTAGCAATAGAATCAAGGTTTGGACCTGAACACTGTGTGCACTTTAGTGTGTTAAAGTCTTTACAGATTTTCCTCCTCGAGGTGAAGTTATATCCTTTATAGCAACATTTGGTGTTGCTTTAAATTATTAAAGGTATTTCAAAGGGTTGTAGCTCTTTCAGCATAGTTTGCAAAGAGGGCCCCTGCCTGTATTCTTAAGGTAGGTTAATGATGACTTTCCTAGCGCAATGTGTCCAGGACACTGAGGTTAATAAAACCCGTAGCTCTTCTTCATGACTATCATGGGATGTTTAATGTTCAGGAGTGTGCAAGATCTCAGCTTAATGTTCCATATGAAGAATAGTGCTGCCAAGTGCTCATCATCCCTAGTGCCGGTGCAGGGCATTAGGGGTGCGAAGAATGGGCTGAGCACGCTTGGGAAGAGCTCAAGTACCTATGAGCAAAGCCGTCCTCCTTTGTAGAATCATGGAATCATTTAGGTTGGAAAAGACCTTTAAGATCATTGAGTCCAACCTTAACAACTGTTGTGCTCAAGGGCGAGGAGTTGCGATCGGCTTGTGGGGCTTCCTGGCTAGTGGTCCACGGCCATTGCCTGGATTGAAAAGTATTTTGCTCAAAGAGGGGCTTAGTCTCGGTGCAGCATAGCTGATGATTCATTCTGAGCTGGCTCAATGAAAGCATTTGTTTATTTGATATGACCTCTTTATTTCCCTCTTTCCTCCTCTCCTGCCGCCCCCATCCAAGAACGGGAAGGAATTTTTTTGGGGGGGATGAGGAATAATGAAAGATTCGTATGGAAGGGCAGGCTTTGCTCTTGTGAAAACACTCTCTCAAACAAAGGAAGAAATGAAGTGGGTGTAAGGGGGAGTTAATTTCTCCCTTCCTCTTTCACCTCCCTCCAAAAAGAGCTTGAGACTTTAAAATAGTCCAGCATTGTTCTGGGACTTAGTGGGCTTTTCTAGCTGTGAATATTGCAGCAAATACCACAGCAATGACAGTATAGAACTGTCTGTATTCTCTCTGTGTGCTGGCTGGACAGGGATTTTTCATTTCATGCATCATTTACAGCCTTCTGCATTGATCTACAAAGTCAGTGTGTATTGCTAACACAAAGGAAAAGAAGAAAGGGAAGAGATAGGCCTGAATGACAAAGTTCAGATCTAAAATCAAGTCTCAGTTCAAACTTCCCCAAAGCACTGGTTGCGTGTTAGTTTGCCTTATGGTACAAGGACACTTTATATCACAAAGATCAGATACAGATTTGAGCCAAGTTTTAAAGCCCCCTAAACTCCAGACAAATTTGAGCCGGGATTATATCATAGCAAGGAAAGGTCAAAACCATGGGCTGGGATTTTCAGCCCTGAGGAGTGGTCATTGCATGTATCCGTCTCCTGAGAATGGCTGCATTTACTGTGTTTGACACCTGCTTTTCCTGTAAGGTTAGACAACCGGATATTTCAGAGTGCTATGAGGTGGATTTACCAATTTATTTTAACTTCTGACCTTTTCTAATGGACGGCTCACTAAGCTGTTATCCCACGTTACCACTTGAACAACATGCTTTTTCTTAGCAGCATTTCCATGTCCTATAGCAGGAGGGAACGAAGATGTGAAGGGAGGATACAAGTGGGAGTGGGAGCACAAAGATGGGGGGAAGCACTTAGGGGTTGGGCTGGAATGACTCTGGTGGAGGGGTTGACCAAAAGCATTCCCTTGTGTTTCAGTCCATGTACAGAGCAGCCCTCTACTTTGTTTTGAAATAAGAAATACTTTTTCAAAAATAAAGGGGGAAAGCAGATCTGGTTTGCTTGTCCTATTCAAGGGATTTTTATAGAAGAGGAAGCATAAACTGGAAGAGAAATGCTGTCTTGTAGAATTTGCCTTATTTTCCAGGTGCATTTCATACCTAAATCTCCTCCTTTGACAAAATTCTTCTTCTACCAGTACAGTCTTTTTTTTTAGTTAAAAGGGTATCATTCTGAAATGTTATTTTTGTAAAAAGCAAGCTCTGTCTAGGCATGTTTCATACACAAGCAATTTTGCTTTATCACAGTAACAAGCACACTAATCTCTCTCATCTGCTTTAATGAACTACTAGTGTAATCTTGTCATTTCAGTTTGCAGTACCTTGCCATTCAGTGAGGTTTCATTTCCCTTGCCAATTGCCCAAGGCTATTAGTCAGCAGCAAAGCTCGCTCTCAAAACCAACCCAATCCAAAGCAGCAATGCCAGGAGGTAAAAAGTTTGTCTCAAGCTGCTCCTCCAGCAGCCAGGCAAGTTCTTCAGGTTCCTCAGTGGAAGCTGAGCTGGGCAGCCAAGCCAACGTGCCTGCCCGGAATATGATGTGCCCAGCTAGCACCCTGCTTGGGCTGAGCCCAAGGAGAGAAGGACTAACATGTCCCCCGGGATGCAGGTGGCTGGTGTGCAGCACCTCGGGCTCTAGGTGCAATGCCTCTGCTGGGGCAGGAGGTCTGCTCTGCATGGCCACAGGAGAAGTGGGGCCATATTTTTATGGGGTTTTGGGACCTGTTGCCATGATCAAAAGCAGTAAAGAACTTCAGATACTACAAGTAAAAGAGACATGTTGGCTTCTGTGTAATTCCCAATCAAAGGCAATTTCTCATTTGCAACAAGAGATAGGCAGGAGGGAGTTAAAAGCTGCAAACAAAGGGAGAGTCTCCAGCTACCTTTGGCAGAAGAGGCAGGAGGATGATACTGCTGCTTCGACGTCAGCATGGTGGAATTAGTAGAAATCTTGGTGAAAAACCTAGTGATAACTTGAAGAAATCCAAGCAGCATTCAGGAGCAGCCCCTTAGCACAGGCAGAGGGGGGCACACATCCATGGGGATTTGAGATGTGGTCCTTCCCCCTCACATGTATCATGCACCCCACAAAGCCCTGGGCTCATGGAAAGTAAGTGCCAACTGTATGGAATCCAAACCTCCAAGAACCGGCTCTCCCCACCTCCGCCACTCCCTCTTCCCCAGTGGCGGGTGTTGGGCAATGCTTGAACCATCAGTTCTATACAGAAACCAGGAGGTTTCCCTAAACCACCCACCCACCTCTGGGTGTTTGAGGAACTGAAATGTCCTATAAGAGGTAAATCCCAAAGTTGTTATGAGGAAGCTGAGCATGGCATTGTGGGGATTAGCTGATGGCTGACAATCCTTTTGGCCAGTATCTTGTCCTGGGGTCTCTTCTGAGCATCTACAATGTGTTTGTAGGGGCTGCCTGCCGTGCTGCCCTTCCCATATGGCCAGTGATGTGCACTAAGCTGTGTGTGAGGGTGGTGTGTGCTTCCCCCGGGGACCCTTGGGTTGCAGGAGCTATAGAAGCACACTCACGACAGCCAGTGAATGACCTCAGAGGTGGCCCTCAGACTCCAGGTTCAGCAGAGATGACATTCCAGACAGGAGTCCAGTTCTGATATGATAACAAACTGCATTTACTTCTAGTCTATATATATTGGGCCTTGCAATATTTTTTTTTTTTCTACTTTTGAGTATCAGAAATATAATCCTGTGTAGGTCCTTTTAGAGCATCATCAAATTGCCTCCTAAACTTCAGATAATTGACTGGAACTAGGCTTTCAGGTCTTCAGAACAATCTTTACTCTCTGTTTAGGGTGTCTGTGAAAACGTAGTTTGTGCCAGATGTAATTGGTGTAAGTGTTGTGGTCATAAGAGCAAATGAAAGTGATCCCATAGTCCTTACTGCCTCCCCAGATTCCTATTGGTTACAATCACCTCAGAGCCAATATCAAGTTATGTCAATCATTACTGCAGGAAATGGGCCCTTGACACAGAGGAATCCCATTCAATAGCTTTCTATATCATGATTGATTTCAGGACTAAGTATAAAAATGTATCAGAAGATTTAGAAGATCCACCAAACTTCACATATCCTGTTCTCTCATTCTTCCAATCTGATGAAGATAATTTTTCTGGCCTTTGCGTTTTCCTTCATGTGCCTTTAGTATTTTCATTTGTGGTGCAGCTGTAATTACTTCTTCCATTTGCCACTACTTTGAATACAATCTCACTCTGGGTGAATACATATTCAACTAAACATTAAAAGGATCTGGAATCTCAAATTAAGTGGCCTCAGAATTGTTACCCTGAGGACCTTTTCCTGACTAGAAATTTTCATGTCGGCTTTTCTGAGTGATACATAGCATAAAGTGATTTAGAAGGTTCTCCAAATCGCATTCAGATTAGTGCTTTCAAGACTAATCTCATCGGTGAGAGTTGTCCTTTTAAAATACCTGGGCAGTAGGAGCCGAAAAGTCTCTTTGAAAGGGTTGTGAGATGAAGATGGGATTGATTTATGACCTGGGAGACCAGAGCAGGAGTCAGAATGGGGCTTTGAAGCCAGGCAGGGTAGGTGGCTCTTCTATGTTCATTTTTTTTCTTTTTAATCAAGTATGTTACTAATAGTGGTATTAGCAAGAATTAATTATCAAACTTGAAAATTAACACTGACAGTTATTCCTCCAAGCAGCAACCAGCTTCTCACAATCCACTAAGAGTTCTCCTGTCTCCTCATGCTCATCTCCTCTTGGGTCACTTGGCCCTTGATGTATCCTGGATGAAATGGGAGCTCTTACAGGTAAGTTGAGCCAGCGTTTGTCTACTCAGATATCAAAATTAGCTTTCAGTGAAAAATGCTGTTATTTAAACACCTGTTTGGATTTTTCCTTTTTAAACCACTGTTTCCACCTCTGCGGGGTCACAGACGCATTGCCATGAAAAAACAGTAAGAAAGCAGAGTTCTTATCTGCTGTAATCTAATAAGCCGTCAGCGTGGAAAAAAAAGGAGGTCAGCCAAATGCGTCTCCTTTCAGTTTAAAATTCTGAAAATGACTCACTCCTTATTTAGTCTTATAATGAGCTCCCGCCCACTTAGGGCAAGCTTCTAATTTCAGTTGCTCTGGCGTAAATCCAGAGGGCTTCCATTGAAGTGAATGGAGCTCCTGTCTATTTACATAGCTGCAAAGGAGATTAGATCCTGGCCTTGGGTGCTCACTGCTGCCCATCATTAGGCAGAGCCTCCTACTCCAAGACAGGAGGCTATTTTCCATACAGACAGAATGGGACATGAGCGCAGGTGTGCATCAGTGCTCCAGAGCAGTAGTTGTGAAGTTTCTGAGAACGTGGCTGGTGTCAGAGTAGAACCATTTACGTATCTCTTTACGTATTGCACTACCAGCCAGTTTAGTTCTTAATGCCCAGGGTTCATCATAGGAGAAAAACATCAAGTACTTTCACAAGTGAGCATGAGCATCACAGATTCTCAAAGATTTACAGTTCAATATTATTTAGACATCACTAGTTAGGCAGGAAAGTATTGGTTAATTATTTCTGACTCCTCTAACTTTGCTTGTCTGCTAAGAGAACTTAAATTTGTTACTTTCTTCCCAAACATTTTCTCTTTAACCCTGCCTCTGTTCCTCTTTGCACCCATTGCTCTTCCGGATAAAAAAACTAGGGTGTGCCTTAGATGTCTGACAGCAGTAATGCAAAGCACAGTGATGCATATAACATTTGGCACTGAAACTCCTTGAATGTTTGTGGGAGGCTGCTAAGGCTTGGTGGCAATGATTGCCTCAGCCCCTTTGCTAAAACCTTGGCATAATAAGTTCCTGGAGGGCTTTGGAAGTCACTAATATCTTAAGGCTATCCTGGTTTAAAAAGGTGCCTCCTAACATACCAGAAGTCGTTCATTTGAGGGTCATTGGCTTGGAGTGAGGGACAATACCTACCCTCAAGGTAATGACAATGTCTGTAGTAAGAGGGTGTTTGAGCTGCTGGAAGGAGATCAGGAGTCATGGCCCTTTAAACCTGAGTACAGACTTGTCTAGGGAAAAGCACTTTGGCAGGGCAGAGCAGCAAAACCCCAGTGGACAAGGACCAACTTCACCTTGTGCATCCAACTTTGCAGCAGGAATGATCAGTGTAGAGTGCTGCTGTCCAAATCAGAACTTGACCAAAACACTCATGTTAAGCAGCCATGTACTTGGAGGGTGCAAAACAAGAAAAAAGCCTCAAACTTGAAACCTTTCAGAACCGGACGCAGTCAGGATGTCAGTTTTATATCCTCGAGATGACACCTTAAGAAACATGGTGTTAGTGCACTGGTTTCAGTGTTGACTCAAACAAAGACTACCACCTACTCAAGCAGAGCGACATTTCCTGGGCTCCTAGCCTGATGCTGGCCATACTTGTCCTGGCTGTTGTGCAAAGTTGGTGCTTCAGGACATGCACCAGCCTCAAATATGTTCTTATTTAATGCTGACATTTTACCTCTTTTAAAAGTGCAGTGGAGGTTATTGCTTCGGTACGGCTCAGTGAGACCTTGTGTGTGAGAATGTCTATAAATGTCCAGGATGAAGAGTGTTCAGGCACTTTACAAGCTTAGCCTGTCACAACCTGTTGTGATTTATTATGGTTTAATGTAATTCTTAGAAATTACTCTTGATACACATGTTGTATAACTGTTTCACAGAAGGACTGCTTCTAATCACCTGGCAAACCCAAGGTTCAGGCTAAACTCAGGGAGTTTTGACTGAACATGATAATTAAAATATTCCAAAGCAAATTACTATGTTTTCATTACATTCTACAGCTCTTCATGGTGATTCCCCTGTTAATTCGTTCTGGACTTTAAACCAGATGAAAGACGTATTTTATACATGGGGCCAGGTTCTTAGTAAGACTTCTGTTGCTCATCTGGTTCACAGCAGCCTGGGTCTGCCATAGAGAGTGTCAAGAATGATGCTAAGCCACATGCAAAACTTCACTGGGCAATGTTCTACTTTGGCAGACTGAGGGCCCTGTGTCTTCAGGGCCATTCACTTCACACAGGAGAGTGAGAAGTGCCGACACTTTGGATGGTCTAAGCTGCTTGAGGGATCTAAGTTGGAGAAAGAACAGATATCTAAACCAACTATGACTTTCAGAGTTCAGCTTCATGCATTCTCCCCCTGTACAAATATACTTACAATATTGGCAGAGACTTTCAGAGAATGTTACTCACAAATTTCGGTTTCAGACACGAACTGCTTTCACAAGTGTTTATTTCATTTGCCTTTTTTGCTCCATTCCTCCCTTCCTGTATGCCCTGGATCAGTTCAGTTCTGGAAAAAAATATAAAGCTTCTACAGCTATGAGAGTTACTGCATGTGGCACCATGTCCATATCTGATGTTTCACCATGGCATCACTTCACTTGAGATGCCTTTGCACACTTGCTTATCATTAATTTTCTAAGCAAAGAAGCAAAGAATTAATTTTCTAAGCAAAGAAGCAGTCCCTCCCCAGATGTGAACAAAGCTTTTTCAAATCCAATGTTCCCATTTATTTGTACAACTTTGAATGCTAAGATACTCTTATAAGATTTTTTTTCTTTTTTCTTCAGAAATACGCCTTTCCTTCAAAGTAAATTAACTCTAAGCAAGATTGCCATAATATTGACACTCCTGCAGGTTTACTCAAACCTGGTTTTACTGTAAAGTGGTCAATGAACAGAACACTGGTTTCCTACCATATATAAAGACAAGATGGTTATTCAAGCCCTTGGGAATGGCTCAAGGCTGCTTTGCAGCTGGGATTTATTGTAAAGGCTACTAAGTACCCATGAGCTGGTACCAGTTCTGGTCCCCATCTCTCTCGCAAGGCAGGTGAGATGGCTTTTCTTAAGCAGAGAAGCACCATTTGGGGGTTCAAGCCAACCAGACCGCTACAGGAGACTGAACAAGTGCAGGTCTGCAGGGCTTGAGGTGCTTTAATTCTTTTTTAATTGGATATAATTATATATAGACCAGGTTAGAAATTCCCACTATTTGCTTTGAATCTTGTACCACTATAAAAGAGATCCTGTACTGGGGTACTGAATTGCCTATCATTAGGAGTTTTCACCTTGAAAGCCTTCATCCACCATCCTATTGCAAAGTCTTCCTCTGCTCTTACTTGGCTCCTGTGCCTTTAGCACAGTGTGAGCAGTGTTCAAACGAAACTGGAAGCCCCAGCCAGTTTCCTGGAGGCTTTGTCGTAGTGCTGCTGTCACGCTGCCAGCTGCAATGTCCCCAGGGCTGCAATCTACTGCCAGCCTCTCATGGTATGAAGCTGGGATTAGAAACACCAGTATGTATTAAAGAAAGTCCTTTTTTAAATTAAAACTTTCCACATAATTGATCTTTCGGCAAATAATGATCTGAAATGACATGCCCACTCTCCAAATCTAATTGTTAATTGGTCAATCGACCTCTAACTGACTGGCATATTGCTCTGATCATCTGAAAGCCTTTTGGCACGATTTCCCCAGCTCAGGTTAGTTGCTTGTACTTGTACAATCTGGTTGCAAAATGTCATTGCTCTGAATCATCACGGCCAGCGCCAAGCCCTCTGGCATCTCTGGGAAGGGCTCCCTGAAAGCTCCTGAGCTTTGGATGGTCCCCTGGCTGCCTTACGGCTGGGCAGCCGGGATCTGGGATGCTAAGGATGGTGCACCATGCACTCCAGCCTACAGCGCCAGTGAGACTGCAAATGCTAATGTGTGACAGGAGATGCAGCCCTGCTGTTTTCTCTGATCTTGAGCAGCACTGCCAGCCCTTTATCAGATTTTAATACAAAACAAGGGCAATTAATTTCTACACCCTTATCTTATCTAGCTGATCTTACAAACCCTTTCGAAGTTTGGTTTCTTGTTTCCAGTTCCTGAACGTGAGCTGCAACACAGTTATAGTTCAGAAATCTATAATTCAAACTTCAAGACCGAATGCACTTCCCATGCAAGTCTTTTCATTATTGGTTTTCGGACTGGTCTGTTCTGTGATGTGTAATTGTTAGCAGTTGTAAAAAGATAACTCACGTTTTTAAAAGCCTAACGCTTGCTCTGTGCAGATAAAAACTGTGACAAATTATGTTCCAAAAATCATAAAAGTAGAGAGACATGTTAATAACCAAAGGTGAAGTTTCATCTGGAGGTCAGCAGGAGCTATTAAAGTGGTCAGTAATTCCAGGGTTTGCCAGTAGCGATTTGACCATATCACTTATCTACTCTGGTCCATGCTTAAGCATCTCCCTCAGTGAAAAAATAATCCACTGAGAGTAATACTGGGGGTCAGAGGTAACTATGGAGGAAAAGCAATATTGTCAAAATAAACCAGGCTTTCAATGTACAGACATTCAAATTCCCAGCCCATTAAAATGTTTTAACTTTGACAATTTTACCACTCTATTTGGACATCTTATTTAAAATATTGCTTTTCATTAAGTCCAGATTTAAAAAAAGAAAGGGAAAGAAAAGATCAAGCAGATCATGTTAAAAAAGGGTATAAGGTAAGGAATGGCATTTCACATTGTCACATGAACATCTGGCAATAAAAGGCAACTTTTAGTTACAGAATTTCAGAGGCACCGGAATGGGGCCAAATAATAAACGTGGTTATAATGCAAATTTCATGAAGTGGGGGCTGGAATTGCAAAGTATTGCAGCTGTCAGCAGGGAATCCCTCCTGCCCAGCCAGCATACTTGCTGGGTGGTAGTGAGATGAGAGGAAGAGCATAGACTTGCTTCTTTTAGAACTAAAATCCACCTTTAGGTGATAGATAAATTCATGATCTGATTGATGCCTAAATGAGGGCTTCCACAGGCTTCAAAAGCAGCAGCAGAATCTATGTCTGTGTACAGGCTAGGATTCAGGAAAGCTGTGTTTAGCTCCTGGCTGCATCTTTGGTACTCTGTGTTGGACCAGGGTTATTGCTTGAAGGCATGGACCTGAGACTCAAGGAAACATAATGGAAGAGGTGACTTTTTTTTTCATCTACCTGTCTTGGCTGCAAGCAGTGGGGTCCATATAGACCTTGCACTATAAGCACGTAGCACTCAGAGTAACAAAATTTGTGGCTTCTGACCTTTTATTAGACTCCTAATATTATCCACATTATTAAAAATTACCTCCCCTCTATTCATTTTAGTGATTATTGTGAGTAAGCTTTACCCATCAACAGTTTTGAAATGAAATGTCACTGTGCAAAGTGCAAGTTATCTCCATGTTTGTATGGCACAATAAATTTGCCTATGTTCTGCATATCTTATGGGGTACATGCCAGTAGATTTTATATATTCTTTGAAGTATATTTTAGTACACTTTTTTTGTTGTTGTTGAGAAGAAGCTTCCTGGCGTTTAAATGATGCTTTGATATGACTTAAAGGTCAGTTTCTCACAAGCATTTATGCAATGAATATATCTTTATCTAAAACCTTGGAATAGATCTGGTACATGTGGATTATTGCAGGATAATTTATATGTTCAAACATGTTCTTTCATTTACATGTGTAAGTGCAGTGGTTCACTGCTGCAGGCATTTTTCCTTACATATTCAATGTACTTAGGAAAAAAAAACAAACCAGAGCACCAGCACAAAAGTTTACAAAGCTTAATTTATAGCCCAACAAGGAAACATGTAGTGAAGCATGAAATGAAAATATCCTGTTTACTTGTGTGCTATTTCAAATGCTCTCATTTTCTAATACTTGAGGCTATTCAATAAAATTATTGATTTACACCTGCTCTGTAACTTTGTTTTTGCAATGAGATCCAGTAGAAGCAAAACCACATATCTGCATACACCTGAAACTTGCAGCAATTTGAAATTGAGCCTATTGAGTGTTTAGACAGATGCTACCCAGGTGCTGTTATAGACATTTATGTAACCAATACTGCAATCATATACCATATATGTGTGCCATTGTAGGCTGTGTGCCATACATAGTACATAGCAAGTATAAATGCACATGACACAAAATCCCTATACTACCAGGTATGAAATTCCAAAGCTTTTCTAATTTTTGTGATGGGGGTATAAAAATGTGCTGCAGTGGAAAGGGGGAAAGCATTAATTTCTCCATAGCTCTTTGAGGGATCCATTTGTCTTTGCAGAGAAGATGCAAGAAATCAGTTTCCCTCTAGGAAGGAGAAAAATGAGTGTTGCAAACCTCGTGAATTCAGCCCATGGATCAAGCCTGTTGCAGTAAGAAAGATGAAAATAAGCCTCTGTTTTGCAAAACACAGATGAGAGGCCTCAGACTGAACCTTGGGATCAGCACCCAAGTGTTTGGGTTGTTGTTCTTCAGCTAATATTTAAGCTATCCAAGCCGTACCCTGAATCTGGAAA
The DNA here is from genome assembly GCA_024733675.1 of Psilopsiagon aymara. Lineage (NCBI taxonomy): Eukaryota > Metazoa > Chordata > Aves > Psittaciformes > Psittacidae > Psilopsiagon > Psilopsiagon aymara. Next base: position 49,309 of record JANRGW010024809.1, on the reverse strand, counting down.
ACAGAACCCACAGTCTCACCAGAACAGGCTTTCTCATCACTAACAGAAATAGCAATTGCTAGGAGAGAAAAACTTGGAAAACCAAGTGCAACAGACCTATGATGATATTTGGGCTCTTAGACAGTAATATAGCAAAAAATCAAAGTACAAGTGACCCTTCAGCCTCTTCAGAAGGGTTTTGCATCTGCTTGGGACCTCAGTGCAGAAGAGGTTGGGAAAACACTTCCTTCTGAATGGATTCAAACGATGTACTTCTAAAAGAAAATCTGTAAGAATACTAAGTTCAGACAGAGACTGTTAAGTTTCCCCTATGTGTAACCTAGTTCCTTTTTATTTTTTCCTATTCTGATTTTCTCTATTTTTTTTCTGTCCCTTTGCAAGAGGGTTATTGAGATGCAGTAACACCCGCTGGTGGCAGTAATGGCAGTTTTATGGCTCCTCTTAGCTAACTGTTATCAGGCAACTCGGCACACAGAGTGGAAGGCACAATATTGCTTTAACACCCCTCTGATTTCCTTCCTCCCAGGGGGCAAATGCTCTGCAGAGAAACCTCCACACTACTGACCACAATTGCTGTAATTTGTTAGTCTAATGGGATAAAGTACACAGCCTTCCAAAACTGGAAGTATAAAATAATACTCTGCGATACTTTATATAAATGGTGCTTGTGCTTGGAAGTGCCTCAGGTTCAGTTGAGCCCATCCCTTGGAGAGCCTTGATAACCTGGATTAACTTTCCCAGGTAAGAAAAGCACTTACTTATAAAAATTATAAATCTGCAGTTAGTTGCTGCATAATAAAAGATAAAACAGTTGTAGATGGTGGTGTTTGATATAGAAACAAATCTGCAGGCTTTGAGTCATTCAGCAGTTAAACTTCAGTTACTCTAGACATAAGCACAGGAGTGTCTGTAGATTCGGAACTCAAGGTGTCTGAACAGAGGGAAAACTTGGGGTTTACATCATTTATTCTCTAGAGAAACTGTATGATGGTACATGGCACTGTGGCTCTGCTTTGATATGAGGAACTGCAGTTGTGTATGATGAGTAGCAGAGCCAGGAGGGGCTGAGCAGCATCCTGACCCACTGTAATGCTAGAGTTCAGTATTTCTAGGCATCCAAACCTAATGTGTGTTTCTAAAACAAGTATTTGAGTTCCTAAGACTGAGGACTGACACTGGGTAGGATTTCTGTGAACTGCCAGGGAGGAACAAGACCTACACAGGTCTTTCATGACTATGCACCCCTGAGTCATGTAGAAATAGGCCTGTAACACCTCGACCGAATGCTGTGGATGTGATCAGTGCAATTAATTTTCTTTTTTTGTCAGCTACTTTCAAGTAATTTTCCCTAGGGTTTGCGCTTCCAGCACCTCCCTGCCCAGGGCACCAACTAGGTACCCTGGACTGGAGGAAATCCCCATGGCTATCTCCAAAGCCATGCTCACTTTGATCTCTTCAACCCTTTAGGTTAGTTAGGGAGTTCATTTAGTTGCAGAGATGTAGCCCTAAAGAAGTTTGACTTGCTGATTCAGTATCTGATGGACTCTTTTTTTGGGTCTCCTTGTTTTGAGGAAGCATTAATGTAGCAGAACTGCTATAGTTATGAACAGCAAAATTGTCAAAGGTACTTGAAAAAGAGGACATTTGCACACAATTGTTTAGCATCCCCTACATCACAGACTTTTTCTATGTAAACAACATTAATTTCCTGGGCCTCTTGTCACTGTGGTGATGTGTGCCGTGGATACCAGGGCTCTCAGAAGCAGGATGCTGCTGCATACTTGTCTCCCCCCAAGCCCTGCTGCCTTCAGGCTGGCAGAAGGTAGCACTGCAGTTCAAAGGCATTACTGTAGAGGGCTTTCACAACACATCGGACAGGGATGCTGAGGTGAGTGCGGGTGGCAAGGCACTGGGAGCAAGAAGGCCCAGCTGAAATAAAATAATAATAATATTAAAAAAATCAATCTTTCCCTATAGCTGATCAATATTAATAACAAAGTTGAGAGGATGAACAGGATATATGTTTTATTATGAGAGGGGAAAATGAGAGAAATAAAAACTGAGGTGAAATAGCTCTGTTGCTAATCAGACAATAAGATCTAAAGTTTAATAGCTGCAGAATGATCACAGGGCTATTGTAACTGCCTGCAGTTGTTTGAACAAGAGTCTTGAGCTTGCATGTTGTTAGTTATTGGAAAATCTTTCTGCCATTAAGTGCTTTGATGCAAGATGTACTTAAGGTCTAAAATGAGTGGAGGAAGCAGAGTAACTAGTGACTGCTGCTGCAGAAGATGCATGAAAGATAGGTTACCTAATGTCATATGGTATTTGATGCCTGAACTGGAAAATATCTAACTGAGCCAAATATGAGTTAAATTAGTGAGTTACAAGCTCTTTGCAACTTCCTAGGCTTAGCTCAGGTTCAGATGTTTCAAAGTTCAAACACAGCTTGTCCGCTTTGGGTTTGAATAACAAGTTGGACGGGAAAGGTATTTCTTCTAAGGCAGGAGGCTCTTCTGCTTTCATTGGAGGTTTTTCACAGCCTGGGCAAGAAAAGATGCAGCGAATCAATATTTCTGTTATTCCAGCTAGAAACTTGTTCACCTCCAGATTTCTATGGAGTAGTGGTCAGATGAGTAAATAGAAAAAATAAATCCCTCATGCAACTTGAAGGCCATAAACTTGCACATAAATTGAGAGGCTAAATAGTTTCTTTCAAGTCTGAAAGTAATAAAGAAATAAAGAAAAACCCAATTCAGATGATCCACTTCTTAGAAATCCTTGTTACTAGGACAACTTGTTTCCATTTCTTCTCTCTCAAGAGTTCATTTCTCTCAAATAGTATTTACCCAGAGCAACTTCCACATCACAAACACACTTATCTGTGCTTGTATCAGCCTTAAGGATTAGGAGTATGGATCTGTTTTCCAGACTGACCGTCTGACTTGCTGACCTGAGCTTGTTCGCTCACAAAGCAGCACGTGATCCCGTTCTTGTCAAACCCACAATTAGTCAAAACCCTTTACAGGAAACATGAGCCCAATAAGAAAGAATAAAATAGGAAATCACGTGATTCATACATAACCTATGTGTAGCATGAAGGTACACTGATTGCTTCTGCTGCCACTTGCCAGCTGTAATTAGGTCAACAAAGACAGCAATAAACAGATTGATGGTTTAAGGCATTTTTCATCTTCAAAAGAGTTTTGGATATTAAAAATGAATCTCTACTTCAAGCTTGGAGAGTACATAAATATTACAGTCCAAGATGTAGTTGAATGTTCTCCTTGTTCAGAAAGTGTCTTAGAGCCTCTCAGGTGTGTCAAGTGCCACAGGAGCAGCCTGGATTGGCACTAAGGTGTGGTGTACTCACCACACTGCCCCCTCTCATCGTGGGACCTCATTATTCCTGCTTTCCATACTGAGCACATACAAGTCTCTGCTTCTTGAAATCTGGACTAGCCAAACAGGCCAATCATGGGATTTAACTGCTAACCGGCTATGGAGCAGAACAGTTTTATGAGCCTCTCCATTTTCTACTGTGCGTGTCCTGTACCCAGGGAGACCACAGGGGTTTACTGCCCAGGGCCTCAGAGCCCCAGCCTATACGACACAAAGTCATAGGGCAGCCCACATTTATCAAACTTGGAAATGGAGTCACAGTCCAGAGCAGATGATTCCATTTAACACATATGGTGCTGGAATTGGTTAAAGTGTCACTAGGGAATCCTAAAACTGATTTTTTCATTATTCTACAAGCACAATAAAAAAAGAGCTATGGAGCTATTGCTAGGACTAAGTGTTTTCAGATAAAATTAATAGTTTAAAAATTTGGGGATTACTCATGCTGAGGAGAGGAACATAAGGGAAACATTGACGATAATGCAACTTGAGACAGAATCTTCTCTCTCATCCTTTTGACTCTTCCATCACTGTGCCCATCAAAGTGGGAAAGGATCGGTGTATCAATGCCTCTGTGGGGGAGCATTTGGTGTAGGCATGGCACCCACCACTGGAACATCTCAGGTTTACCCCAGACAGATTCCTCAGCTGAAGTGTACCTGTCTTGTACAGTCTGTACAGCGGCATAATTTGCAGTCACAGCAACTTCAGAAAAACAGCTCAGGAAGGAGTACAATAAATGTCATGTGTCTTGTAGCTATGTCTAATACAGCACAAGAACCTGCTGAAGATTTTGTTGCAGCTGAATATTCATAGCATGCATAGATTATTTGTTCTTATATATATTCAGACCTGGAATTTTCTCAGTTAATGGTAGGAAAAGGTAGCACACAAACCATGCAGGACTAGTTTTCCCTGTTCTAAAATATTCCTATCTAAAATTAGCTCATTAGATGAGAGATTTTGGCTGACAGGTTTTTGGTGAACGGTGCCAGGGGAAGGTTACTGCTGTTCCACTGGCATCACTGTCCAAGCAGAGACAATCTTCTGCAAAACCAAGGTGAAACGGCAGACCAGTTTCCCTTGCTGTGTTTCTGCAATGCAGAAAAACAGACAAGGCTTAATGAAATATTTCCCTTTGACCAGTACTAAAATTTGGTTCTCTGACTTAACCTGCAGAGATGGCTGGGACTGGAAGGTACCTCAAGACTGCAGCATGAACTCAAATGTCTTTCCTGAATGTTTTTCAGGTGGCATGTAACTCCATGGTCATGCCAGCAACTTTTCCAACCTGGTTTGCAGAGCTGTTTCAAAGCTGGTTGGAATTTCTTTTAACCTTTCATCAGGATGCGTGCAGTCTGAGAGTCTGGCTCTGTTTTAAATGGAAGAGTAAAACTGCTTAAATTTAACGGGAGGAGAATCGGTATGTTGGGGTTTTTAGCATTATTCAGCATTCGATTAATATGTGAATGGTCTTGTGATCAAGTTCATTCTAGATTTGAACAAGTTCATCCAAAACTTGACAGCACTTCCAGCCCTGTGGCTGTCATTAACTAACGTTTGAATGGAACAAATGGGCAAAGGGTCAAACCCACCATCACATTTTGCTTCTCATAAGTATAATATGTTGCACCTCCTCTCCCTCACATAGGTACTTTGAGGCTTTGCTGCTTCAAGTAAAAAATTAATGAAAGCAGACTTAGCACTCTGAAGTAACCACACAAAAGTGACATGGTGTGAGCAATGGAGAAAGGGTAATTTTGAGAAACAGACTTCTGGTCTAGCTTCAGTATGGCTTGTCTTTATAATCAATAAAGTAATTTCATGTCAATTATGACAAAAAAACCCTGGATAACAGATGTCTTTGACTCCACTGTGGTGATGTTTGGAGTCTGCAAAAGTGTAAGATTGCAAACATGACCTCCTTAGTTTTACAGAATTTCCATATTGGATGTTGTGAAATTTATTGCCAGCACTCCCAGTAAAGCCCCTCCACACCAGACTTGCTGCCAGCTATAACATTCAGTCTCACTGTCTCCCATTAGGTTTTCGTGATGCTACTCAGTGCAGCAGGTCACCAGCATCCGGGCAGTATTCGTTCCTTCTTCCCTGCATGATGTAATCGTTCCCAAGACTGGCAGCCCATGCAGTAAAACTGTTTCAGATATCTATTAATATTTTAACATGCTTTTAAGAAAATTCAGCCTTTTGTAATTCGGGGCTCAGAACAGACACATATAATGGTTAGTGATACACATTATACTCAGAGCAGCCCTTCTGTAGGTATGTTTCCTGTGTTTGGACTCACATTTTAACATCTATTATTTAAAAAATTATCTTTGTCAGTTGTTTGTTTAGATGTTAGGTTGAATTAATCTGATGATCAGAAGAAAACTACTCCTCTTTTTCCCCAAAGAAATACAACAATTAAGACTGCGCCTTGGTTTTTTTGCTCCAGGCTTTGCTTTTGCCCACTGGTACCCAGCTGTTCCCCCATGCAGTGGGCTGTGGGTGTGTGTCTATGGGCCTCAGGAATATGCTGGATTCAGATATCATGCCAAGTGACAAAAATTATCAGCTTTCTATTAACAGTAGGGTTGTTTTCTCTACTTTGTAAAACCTGCATCTATGTGACAGTCTATCTTGTTCACAGCCATGCATCTGCCATACCTAGGTCTCCTATTTTGGAAACATTGGCCCCCAGCAGCATGGGGTGATGCGTGGTCATAACTTTGCCATATTACATCAAGTTATCTTCCACAGTTGAGATGTTGTAACCATACAAAGGAGAGCATGCAGTATGTTAATAGGAATCTATAAATTAATCTGTACATAACACCTTGCTAACACTTAGATTTTATAGGTATTGTGAGCTGAAAGCTTTACCAGTCATTCATCCTTTATTGTGTTCATTATGGGAATGTGACATCTCAGTACCAAGTATCTGTGCATGTAATAAAACACTTCAGTGAATTAACTGGATGATTGTTACAGTATTTCTCCTTTCCACTAATCAGAAATTTAAAATATATTAGTTCTGTTGAATTCTTAGACCTTCCCATACAGATAAATTAACTAACTGGCTGTTAATAATGTTCAAGGGATTTAAACCAATATATTTTCAGTCTTTAATGAGGTTAATCTTAATCTATAAGCATGTATTGGACATACAGGAAGGGTGAAGGTGTGGCTGCAATTATAGGTTTAAGGGAATAAAGAGAGTACTTTTTCTGTCTTATATGTATTAAAATACTGGCCACATACTTTCAGTATTTACTGCTCAGAGGAGATGGAAAACTGAATGTCCTGCCCACTAGAAAACCTATAAATGCTAGTGACATAAACGGATGTCAGGGTCCACTTGGTTAATCACATCTTGTAGGCAGTACCACCATGGTGCAGGTTACATTTGCTGTGAATGACTAGGAGATCATATCCAACCTACTGTAAGGAAATCTTTGACATTGTCCCACTTAAGGGAGAAAATTGTGGTTGTTCTGATGACAGGCCACCATTAAGGAACCTTGTTTTTTGTCAGTGCCGTGGTATTAATAGCATAAATGTTGGTTCAGCAGAGTGTGTGGTTAAAGACCTGAATGCAAACAGTCTCGTTACTTCACTGAGACCTGGGTATTGCATAAATTCTGTGCTGAATGAGATCTCACCAAAACAGTTTCTTGAAATAAAGCCAAAATTCAAGTGTTTTTCTACATTGCAACATGAGTCTTCCAGATCAATTCAACTTGATTAACTTCTCTTTTTCTTTTCTTGAGACATTCCAATTATTTATACCAGCCTTCTTTGCTTTCTCAAATGCATTCACAGCTATCAGTGAGGCCCTGCATCCTAAAGGTAACGTGCACTTCCAAGGCACGTGAAGTGATCAGAACAAGGAGAAATTGCTTATCTCTCACTGTGGTGAGAGCACTTTATATTTAACTAAGATTAAATTGATTTAAATTTATATTGATATTCTATGAATGAAACATCATAGTGAAACTCCCTGAAGTCCTTAAACGAAGGTGAGGTAAAAATATATATGTGTTTGCATCTATACATCACTTGCATGCATACCTATGCACTTATTATTAATAATAACATAATAACATGCTTTTCATAACATTAACCATTGCATGTAGGAGCAGTGAAAGTGTAAAGTACTTGCTCTTCCTGTAGGCTTGTACTTCATTTTATCTTTATTGCAGGGCAGGCCACGTGGGTAAGTGCCCTGTCAGGGGAATCAGTCTTTGATTATGTTGTATCTCACTTCTGCTTTTCACCGGGGTGAAAGCTGTAGTGAGAGAAGACATCAACTATTTTAAAATATGAAAACTCTAGAAGATTTTTGCTTTTGAGTGCCTTTTCTGGGAAAGGAAGAGAAGAAATCCAGCTTTGCATGGCTGTTGATTTGGTGCGTAACTGGTAGAAAATCAATAGCCAACAGGATCCATACCCCTCTGACTGCAGTCAGCTATTCCCAACTTTATGATGGCCAGTGAGTGGTGACCACCATGTGGGCCACGGAAGCTCAGCCATTTTCAGATTATTTTGAATATATTTCCTGTGAATTGTGCTTTTCTTCTGTCCAGTGTCTAGGGCACAGCCTTATTTCCAATAGGAACGAAAATGTGTTGCCTGGTTTTCATGTTTGTGGAAAAATACTTGATAAAACCCAAAAGTACAGTGAAGCTCAGAAACAGTCAATATAAAAAGATAACTTTTTTTTGTTCATTATTTAATTTAAAGCATTTCACATATTGCAATCAGTCTTTTGATTTGGGATGGGAGGAAGACATGAGGCTTGAGACACAAGGTCACACTCTGAACATTTGGATTTAATAATGTTAATAATAATGTAGCAATACTTCAGACCCACTGAATTTCATGCCCATAAATTGTCTATCTTAAAGGGAGAGAGAGACAGTCATCTGTGGTAACCAACCTTTCACTATTTAAAAAGAAATACAAATATGGCCAGTATGGTGCAGCATACGCTGTAAGTAGAAAGAGCATAGTAGTGGAGGGGAAAAGAAATTATCAGGGAGACGTTCTTCTCTGTCATGGCTGCTGTGGCTTTTATCCCATATCAGACTGACAGATGAGATAAACACCCCACATTTTAGTCAGATTCTATTGTTTTGTCAGAGTTACTTAAATGTATTTACAATCTCTGAAGCACTTTTTTTATAGTAATGGTAGTGAAGCCCTTCCAGGAGGAATAAAGATGATATAACATTCTCGAGTACTTACTAATGGAATGACTTACATTACAGGGGATATTGTTCTGCTGAGCTCCACTAAAACACATATTTACTAGTCAATCTAGTAGCCGTCTTGGCAGCCAATGCCATGATATCACAGTGCTGTGTCTTTCAGGAGAACAACTAAGCAAGCAGAATTTCTTTCTCTGGGACCTCTTTTTGTCTCCATTGATACATCTATATTTAAAAGAAGCCACTTCATTAAATGAGAATGAACCACCTTTGCTATGCAGTGTGGTGATCCTATTCTTCTTGGGGATTTCATATGGCAATGAGAAATAGAGCATGCCAAGTCAGGAGTGTTCCAAACATTGGATGCAACTGATGGTGCCCCCTTAGCTTAAGCAGGGCTGCTCCCTGCAGTACAGGGACAGGAGAATAACAGAAGACCAGAAAGATGAGGAATTGTTTTTAATTAACTGGAGAGGTCCCTTGGTACACAGGTATTCCATGCAACATTTATTTTTATTTATTGTAAATGAAATCACAATATGTTATTTGGTGAGGAATAATGATATAAACTGAGAATGACATACCTGGATTTCAATTTCTGATGGAGTGCTTGGTCTTCTCCTGCTTCAGGGAGAAGTATTATTCTCTTTTTCCAATGCAGCCAAAAACTCAAGAGAAAACTTCTGCTGGTCAGGTTTGCTGGATATGAAAAATATAGGGCAACTTTGGTGTTTCTGAGGTAAGAGTAGTTCCTCCATGCCTGGCACCCCTGTAAATGTGACCCTTATCCTTGTACTAGAAAACTAATCCAGATGTGGGGCAGTTTCTGCCTATTCATACCCTTTGGGAAGAGATCCAGTTCAAAAATATCTGCCTTCCTTATCAGAATTGCACTGAAAAGCATCGAAACAAGAGAAAACCTCGAACACACAAAAGCAGCTATGAAAAGCTTTGAAATTATGTTCCTGTGATGTTTGGTCAGCTGTCAAACCAGGAGATCATCACACCACAGTTTAAACAGAGGGCTATTGTGGCATTAATTTTCACAGTAAGCCACCTCAAAGTTATTTAACATCGTTACTCCTGTGATCGTGACACATTGGGAAAACTGATGCTCAGTGGAGCTTCAATTCATGCTCCCACTCTGTTCTGCTGGCCTGGCAGGAGAGTGCAGGGCTGAAAAACAAAAACCATGCTCCAGGGAATTTACCTTTATTTGTGCCTCTGTCATGAAATAAAGTGGGGGGAAAAGAGATGTAAAGGTTTGAGGACAGGGTCTGGCTACAGAGTTGACAGCAGTGAAGGAGTGAAGTGGGTTGTGGGCATGAAGTGTTCCCTCCTGGCACAGCCTTGCTTTGGTTACAGCGCTGTATTTTGATGTATTTGTGGTTCCCCCTGTGACTGTGTTAGCAGTGTAGTTAGCAGCATGAATGTCCCTGTCAAGGAACATACATGACAAAGCATTAATAAGGAGACAACTTGATAGGAGGGGGAGAAGACTGAGAGGAGCACGGGCAAGCACTGTGGAGGGAGTGCTCAGACCTGGAAGGGAGATGGAACTCTCAACTGGGGGACAGGATTAAAGAATATCTTAGTTTTCACTTCGCTGATGGATCTTCGCTGCTCATTTGCCAGGACAAAAAGTTGTCGTGGAACATTTCTGGGATTGCGGATGGCCCTGCAGAAACTGTACTTTAAGTAACCAGCTCTATATTAGCCACATCAGGACTTTCTCTGCCACATTTGGAGTCCTTTTCCATGTCAGCATGTTGGTATCTGCCTGGACCAGGAAGGGTTATCCGTTTTTGGGATAAGGGGATGTATTTCAGGGCTTCATGTGGAGTCAAATGTTTGCAATTATACAATTTTTTCTCAATAAACTGCTTAAAAGAATGAATGCCTCTATTCAATGAGAAAGTGAACTTTTTCCAGAAACTGAAATGCTCCTATTTTGTACCTGTGTAACCTGTGATTTGTTTTGTCAGCTACCTTAAGGTGCTGCCAGCTGTGAAAAAAAGCTATTGCATGTCCCTGCCGTTCAGTGCGGGTGAAATGATCTTTGTAGATGGAGCATGTGAATATCAGTTTGCTGCATTTATAAAGAGCTTTAGGGTACTTTGGCATGAAAGGTCCCATAGTAGTGAGAGATATTGTTACTATAAAAACATTTTATCCTATTTTAGTATGATGGTTTATTGAGTTTTAAAGTACTTTTCATGGCAAGAATATATATTAACAGCAGCAGCAGAAACAGATGGGAATAAATACATGTTTTCAAATGAACTTTCTGGGCCAAATTCTCTTCCTAATTCTGTACGTTGTAAACTTGGAGTAAGCATGTTTAATTTAGAGACAAATCCTCTGGGTTTTATAGATTGGTTACTGTAGTTTTAATGAAATTATTGCGTGGTTTCTCTTCTGAGAAAGGATGAAATAGATTTTGGACCTCAAAGTTTATTTGAAACCAGTTTTGTCCTTCTTCAGTGTTGCTATACCTTCACATAAACACCTACAATTCTGTCTGCCACTCTGCAAAAGAACAGTATAAGACAAAATAATTGGTAGGAGAAATACCAGTGGGTATTGTAGCTGAAAGTTGCATAGATGTGGTGTCTAGATCCTACAGACAGTGCAGTTGGAGACGTTAGCAGTAGTTCATGTATGATGGGCCACATCTAGTCCACCATCCCCGTATGAAGAAGGGAATGAACAGAAATGTGCATCTTAATACCCTTTTCCTAGAGAAGGCTGTTTGTGAAGGACCTGATGCTAAATGTTCATGTATTTTTCTTGCTTATTGCATGCTGGTCCAAAAGGGCAAACTGGTGCTCTTTCATGACTAGTCAGAAGTCTACACATGAATTTCTAGATCCTCACAAAAATAGAGAGATAGGTTTTGTAAAGGCATGAGAAATGAAAGGAATTGAAATAGTCCTTTCCAAAGTCCAGGTTTTAATTTAATGTAAATTTTCAATATTTCTATAGAAAACTTATGCAAATCTTAGCAAGTATTTTTCCTGTTGTATATTTACACTACTCTATTACTACTATTGGTTAAGATGAGACCATACTGTGGAATGCAGTGCTGTGTAAAATATCTCAATTGAATGTTAAAGAAATCTGTTGTATATGGATAAATGAATTGACTCCTTGACAGAAAGATAAGCTAAAATGAAAGCAAAAAATTGGCATATTAATGGAGAATTTCAGTTATGATTTCTCCTCCCCTGCCTCTTCTGGCTCCTCATCTCTTTACACCATTCACTAGAAACCACAGTGAAAATAATGGAAGTTATTCTCAGTCAAGCTTATAGGTGATATTGAGCATGTGGCAACGTGTATTAAAAAAATTCTATACACTATAAAAACCCATGCCTACAAAAAGGTGACATAGTCCTTTAAAAATAGCTCTTCCAATCCATTGTGCAAAGACACTGACAAAGATTGACAGCTTTTAGAAAGGTGTAATGTTCCCAAGCCAACTGCTAGCACAGCTCAACAAGATAAAGATCAGTAATTCGATCCAAAGGAGAAGGCTAAATGTTAGAGGTTAAGCTGCTATGTTCCTACTACTAATCAAGCTTCAACACCTTATTTTAGCATCATCAGACCTCAATAAGGAAATTTTGAATTATTACAGCTCCAGCATTCTGGTACACACTGATGCTCTTCTGAGAAGCTGTGGCTTAAAACATGCTAGCTGTCATCTTAATTGACATGTGCTGGGTCTTTCTGACTAGCTCCTGATGTGCTATTTTTTCTTTCTTTTGCTTGGATACTGATAATTTAAGGTTAAGATACTTTTAAGGTGCAGTATGCTGCTCTAATGAGGACTTAATGGAGTGGAACAGTGATCGTTTGTACAAACTATACTGGACAGACACCTACTGCATATCAAAATCTAGACACTGCAGATCCTGACATTGCATCTACTTTTATCCCAGTCTTCATCAGCAAATTTTTTTAACCTGATTTCCTGCTGAAATGAGGCTCAGGTGGCTGCACTTTTTGCCATCCTTCTTCTCCCCTGATGCCTTTCAATCCCTCTGGCTTATGTCAGCCAAACCTGACCCATGGTAAAGTCCTACAAGGCAAAACCAGGATGAGGAGTGAGATCATCAGCAGTTACTTCCTCTGTCTGCCAGTGGGCATCAGGTGCTTGTGTCCTCTGGGACAGGAGTGAGGGGTGAGGCGTGGAGCTTCTTTCTCTGAAGAAATTTCTCCTTCCTTGTGAAAGCTTTCAGATGAGAAACTTACATTTGAATGCTATGCAAGCTATGGTATTGTTCATGCAGTAGTGAGAAAAGAACTTAAGTTAGTCAGACTTTATAAATCCTTTCAAAAATTTACCATGGCAAAAGCACTCTGATTTATTTCAGTACATGTTGCCTCTCTGCATATTACGCCATGAGAACCAGATAGGTCTGAGGGCCAAATTCTGCTTTGATTTCCTACAAAATGTCCCGTTCAGAGAAGACAGGTCAAGTTTACAGGTTAATTTCGCTTAGGAAAGAGGGTGCACAGAAATTATGGCCCTGTCATATGGTTGTTCCTTTGCAGGGACAGTTTTCAAACTGCCTCTCCACTTTCCACATTTTGTTTTGGTCTTCTAACAAGGCAATTTGTATATGTTTTTCCTGGTTTAGGCCATAAATCAGTCATGCAGTTTGTTCACTCACTTCCCCCTTTTTCTTCCCTCTGCTCCTGGAGGGATGGGAAGGACAATCGAAAGAATG
>JANRGW010024809.1:0-35858 GCA_024733675.1 Psilopsiagon aymara | reverse complement strand
CTAAAAACATTGGTGTTATCAGCGCTGTTCTCAGGCCACAAGTCAAAAACACAGTGCTGCACCAACTACTAAGAAGGGGAGAAATGACTGCTACTGCTGAACCCATGACATTGTTATCAGTCAGATTTTCAACCAATATTAGTCCGTGTGTCTTTATATTTAACACAACAATGTAAATTCCGTTGATGTTATCATTTATACCACTGATAAGTAAAAGAGTTAATACAGAATTACCGAGCAGTGCCCGCTAATATGCCTAAAATATCCAGTATGATCATTACTAGTCACAACCCTCCAAAGCTATTTCCTGGCATCTGCGCTCCCCAGGGACAGATACCCACAGCATTAGTCAAGCCAGGCACTCCTGCTGCTATTATATCTCCAAAAAATACTGCTCTTAAAAGAGACAATGATGTTGTTTGTTTTATTGCAGTCATGCTGCCATAATAAACAGCCCAGGTTTTCTTGGCACCAATAAATGGGAATTTTGCGCCAGATATGATTGCAATACCTTTGGCGTAAGCACTCAATGTATTTATTTTATAATGTTCTTTCCCAGATTCCCAAGTTTAAAGTGACGTCTTTATTTTTTTTAGGGCCTATCTGCATTGTTGGGAGTTTCAGCTCGAAAAACAACCCCCATAGTGTCATCCCCAGCTCTATAAATGTAGCAGTTTTAACACTAAAGCCATCAGTTATTCACATTGCTATGACATCCCATGCATGTATGAGATGCAAAGAGCAGCCTAGCAGGCTGATGTTAAAGGACATCCTGGAAAATCTGCAATTATTGTATGGATCAGTGTGGTAAGGGTGTAGCCTCTTTGTCCTTGCAAGAATCTTTGATTAAAAAAAAAAATCACACAAAATGCTTCCATTTCACAAATGAGTCCTCCTGGCATTTCCTATTCATTTCTGTAAAATTACTGACAACTATACACATTTCTATAATATTACTTCAATCTGCATCACTAGGAAAACCTAAGAGCTTATTAAAGAGATTTATTCTTTCAGTCTTCAAGGTGTAAAACAATTTCTTACAAATGTGCTCCGTCAGCTTGATACATGCCTGTTTGTGGGAAGGGGGCAGTGGTTTAAAAAGAGTTTTAAGTGAAGTGTGTTCACTGCATTCCCAGGGTGGCAAACAGGAAGCACTGCGGTAAACCCCATCAGCAGCACATTTGCCATTTAATTCCTTAACAAATGAAGAGGGTTTAGAGACACCTTGTAACTCCATTTCACAGCAGCCTGGGTACTCTAACTACTGCTGTGCCATCCATCTACTGCTGTCACTTTTGACCTGCACATGCATCAACTCAGAAGCTACTTCTGATGGTGGCTAAAGCAGAGGGATTTGACTTCTATCAACACTCCTCTTATTTCTGATTGTTTAGATTTCTTAGTTGTTTGGGTTTTTTTTTTTTTTCTATTTTATTTAAAGACGAAAAAAGAGAAAGGAATTGTCATCAAGCAGAGTCTGTATTTCCAAGCAAGGACAGCCATTTCTCTTCCAGTAAGTGGAAGTCACATCATATTGACAATGCCAATGAGAAATTAGTGGAACTCAGCAGAAGGAATGTTAGCAATATCGGTCCTGAAATAGCAGCTTGTTATGCACAGGAGAAATACTGATTTTGTAGAGTGATTCTTCTCTTTCTTCTGCCATCAGAGAGAAAGCATGGAAAAAGAAAATATGCATATATATATATATATATAATCTCTCAGCTTTTCTGAATTAAATTACTTTTGTACATATTTTGTTGATGATTTGTTTGTTTGTTTTTTAATCTAGAATGCATTCTGTATCAGGGATCTGTGGGAGAGCTGAAGTCAGTAATTTATCAGGCTGTGAAATGCGATGTGACTAGAGATGCTGATTGTGAAAAGGCTCCAGCATTCAGTCACTGCAGGCAGTTTGCAAGCACATGGTGCAATGGTGGCCTGAAACATGCTCCAGCACCTATCTAGAACCTGTGAACCTCGTTAGCAAGTTGGAAATTTGCACCAGCAATGTGCCCAGGGCATACAGTCAGGCTGCATGTGCTGTACGGTGTCCAGTGCTTCTGACAGGGATGATCTGAAAATGTCTTTGTATTATTAAACTCTTAGATTTTGTAAGGCAAAACTCTACTATCTTGACTATATTGCCATGTAGAAATTTTATCCCTGCAAACACCTTATGTTATAGTCTGCTTCACCTATTGCAGCAGGCAGAAGGAAGACTATGGCTCTTGCTTTTAGTACCACTGCCCACCTCCTGGTCCCATTTTTTCTCTCTGAAGTGGCTTTGGAGCTGTTCCAGGCAACAGCCCTTGGCTTGGAAGAATCACCAGAGGAGGGTGTGTTTTTGTACACAGCATATAAATCTGTTTGTCAGCTCTGTGTCTGGATTCAATTTCCCCCAGAAGTGCCTACAAGTAAAGCCATGTACATTTGTGTGCATATAGATATCGGTGCTTTTAAATTGTGTTCCTAACTGCAGGTTTGCAACCAGGTGGGTGCTGTAGCTCATCAGGGAAGGTCAATAGTGAATAATCCTATCTGGATTGGAAATCATCAGCAGACTCATCTGGGAGGGGGAATGCAGTAATTTTCCCAGCCTCATGTCTTTACAGTTTCCTTATCCTGTTTGGACATGATGGAGCTTGCAGGAGCAAGCTGAAAATTACCAAGAGATGAAGACTCCTCATGAGGTTACTTAGCCCAGTAGTGATGTAGTGATAGGGACCAGGCAAGGTCTGGGGGAGCTTGCTCTTGTGATAGGGTCCCCTGAGTCTTTCTGGCCTTAACAGCAATAGCATTTTTAAAAGAAACAGCTTCTCTCTGTTTGAAAGCAAACTCTGCTCTGGTTGCATCTCTTCTGGGTGTGCAGAGCTGTAATGTGAGGAAGCTCAGCCTGGGAAATAGACTGACTTGAGCTCTTTCCAAATAACGCAGGGAAAGCTGGTAGCAGCAACATGACACTGTCAACAAATTGACAATTCACATTCCCTCATGTGGTGTCAAACAGACACTGCTGCACTTTGCTGTACTCGGTCCAAAAGGGTCCCGCTAGGCTGCGGCAGCAAAGAGGAGCTTCACCATCGGAAAAGCGGCAATCACAGGCAGCTGCCAGCTCCAGCAAATGGTGTGACACTGAGCAGCGTTTCTGTTTGTTCAGCTCACAGGATCTTAGCAAAATATTAATTGGGTCTATATAAAACGGCAGGTGGCTCTGGCAGCCTCAACTACCCCCTGCAAATGCAGCTTACCTAGTTGAAGAAGGAATTGTGTAACGTTGCTGGCTGCAATGGGTCCTTGCTCTGCTCTTCCCAAGGCGTTGGTATAGAAAGGGGTTCTTTTTGGTTAGGAGAACTGCTGAACTTGGGGCTTGCAAAGTCATGATGGGAGTCAAATTGGTCTCTTCTGATGATACTGGCAGAGCAGAACCAGTGCTGTGGGTGTGTTTCCAATCTTATTGTTAGAGCTTTTCCCACCTTTCTGAAGGTCACTGCACTTCATAGGGTTTGCAGAAATGTCTCCAAATTCACTCACAGGAGCTGCTCACAGGGTTCTGAGGCAGAATGAGTGTGTTTTGAGCACATACCTCCAGCAAGCAGGTAAAGTTTTTGCATCCCCATTAAAATGGGGATTGATTTGAAAATATCACCAGTAGAGGTAGAGAAAATACATCCTCCGTTGTGACCCCCAGGCTCCTCTGCTGTCACTGCAGTGCAGATTCTCCAGGAGAATTAAAGTGATTGCAGCCTCTTTCATGGAGCTGCAAGTCCCATAATGGAGGTGTAAGCTTTGCTTCTGAAATGGATAGTCGAATTTTCTAGTATTTCAAAGATACAGAGTAGTATTTTACAGGCACCCTTTTGTTGCAGCGGCTGCTCCTCATTTCTGAAAGCCAGGCCAGATTTAGAAATCTAACTCAACACTTCAATTGTTAAAAAGCTTGGCCTTTCTTCCTCTGCTCTATAGAAACAAATTCATACCATTACAGCTGCATTCATCATACCCCTTTCCCATTTGTTTTCTACCAATGTTCAACCAGAGGAGTTTCACAGAGGAGGTGAAACACAAGAGCAGTCACCAGTGGTGATGATCTGTCCCTGAAGCCTGATTCAGTGAATTGAACTCATCCATTCAGAGAACAGAAACATTCAATAAGACATGTGGGCCCATCTTTTAAGGTATTTAGGTCCTTAAATATTAATGTTTCCAGTGCTTGCTAGGTGTTCAGGCACTTTCAAAAGCACGATCTGTCTGGTCCATGAAAAACTGCTTGCTCTTGAACATTCAAGCAAACTTTTGTGGAAAAGCTTACCTCTGCACTTACATTGTGATAAATGGTGTGGGTTAGGATTAATTTCAACTAATTTTAGCAGTGGAAAAATCAAGTGTCTCATCTAAGGGACTCACCTGGGCTATCTCTGTAGCAAAGGAGAGCAGCATCTCTAGAGAGTGGTTCAACCCACCTCATTTAAGCACCTACTTTGGGATTGGGTGAGCCATCTTCTCACTGCCTTAACTATAGAGAAAACCTTGAAAGCTAGTTTAGCTAAACACCTAACTTCTAGGTAACTAAAGTAAGGTGAAATAAATCCCTCTCACTGCGAGTACTTTTAGGTAATGAATAATTTCAAGGTATTTTAATTTGCTTGCAGACACTTCAAGAACAGAAAATGAGGTAAAATTAGTCATGTGGTTAATTCATTATGTATAATTCCCCTAGCTAGAATCAGAGCAGAAGCCTGCCCAATAAGTCTAACCTCATGACTCCCATTGACATTTTTGCAGTTTGAAGAAAGCAGAAAACTCCCCCAAATTGGCTTTTCACCTAGTCTTGTGAACCAATTTCAAGTCCAAGATTAAAAGTGCTGATCTTGTATGAAGGCTTGAACCAGAACTTTTGCTGTTTATAGCAATGCAGACAACCTTACTGTTAATGAGCATTGTGAAATATTCAGAAAAGTACGTCAGGTCCCATCACAAAGCACGCACAGGTTTAGACCTAATTAGACAGGTTCTAACCTTCCAGAAAGATAGGCTTGTTATAAAACCTGTGCTTATTTCTAAAGTGTGTTGAAATAATTTTTAAGAGTTTATCTTATCAAGAGAAAGTGAAAGAGGGGGCAGAAATCTTCCATTTCCAAACTAACTTAGCTTTTAAGAGCTGCGCAACCACTCTGCTTGTTTTGGGAGGTGAAAGTCACTCAACAAAATTTTGCAAGTGTATGTAGTGTCTATAATGTGTGTGTGCTGAGCTGGGTACCACACAGTATCAGTAAAACCTGTTAGTCACTTGTAGGCATTTGCAGAGCTGTTTTCCCCACCATCTACCTCCCTTCACTAGAGAGCCTGAAGAACTGTCTGCATATGCGGTTGTTGACTTTTATCCTTGCTGTGACTAAACCATAGTCTCTAGTACAGTCATATCCCAAACAAAAAGCAGGACGTTCAAGATGAGCCTTTGGTCTTCCCTGTTTCTAGATGTATCCTATGAAGAGCATTTGGGAGTCTCCTACCCATGCTGTTGTATCTTGAAGCACCAGTGATCCTTCTGTTTGTGGCCAGCAGTCTTCTTCCAGAGAAAGTAAAAATGTACTGGAAAACCTCTCTTGATTTTGAACCTTCTATGTGTCTTCATTGACGAAGTACCCCCTTGGTCCCTGACCTAAGGTCAATGACTTTAAAGGACATTAACTAGCATTGACTGAGAGATTTGCTAAAGGTCAAGGTTTGAATAATTCAAGCCCCATAAAGATTTCACTAAAGTCGAGGCCCTCTGGGCAAGTACCTAGTTTGTGTGGGCAGGGTGTCCATACATCCCTGACAAATGGGGCTGTTGCCACTTGTACAATCGTTCTGGGGAGTTTTGTGTGAAAGCTTCATGTCTCTATAGCCTTGCAGGAGGAGTTACAGGGTGAAGAGACACAGCAAAGACAATGGCAAAAGAGGAGGAAGAATGGTTTGGTTGACATATACCTATGTGCCTGTTTTCCACCTGAGTTCTTCAGCCATTATGATCTCTGCAGTTTGTATGGGTATCCTTCCTCTGCTGAGCACCCTTTGGTAGGAGCCAGCAATGTGATGGTTAAACTGCATCCTTCTGCATGTTATTAGCCCCCAAATGAACTCCAGGATGCAGGTCACATCATTGCTCCTGGTCCCAGTGGCACACAATCCCAGAGTGTAACAGAGTGATGTCATAGTCAGTGTTTACTTGTATTCAGAGCATGTCTTAATGGGAGAGATATTCTGTCAGGTAGCACCCTGTTCCTTTGAAAGGAGCACAACATGACTGGAGGGTATATTTTAAATTGTATACTGAAATATAGTCTGAAAATAGCATTGAGATGGCACATATGTATCTTGGAAGAGCCTGTCATTTCATCCGCTTCGGAAAAGGCTGTTGACTTCGGTGAGTTACAGGACAGAACTTAAACCTCCAACAAACTTGAACAACATCAAAACCACTCTGCATTATTGTGTAACTCCTAACTGGGTCTCCTGCTCTGGGTTGCGTCCCTCCCAGCAGTGCTAAGTCCTGTTTAGGTTGCTGCTAGATGGGTTTCTGCACAGGCAGGGAAATGGTGGAGGTCCCAGAACAGGGCAGGCAAAGAAGATGCTACCTCTTCAAGCTGGTAGTTCTTAGCAGCATCTGTTCTAGCCACAAAGGTTTCTCAAATAGGGAAAAAACCATGTTGGTTAGGGCAGAACTGTAAGACTTAAAGGCACTGAGTCTTGTCTTGCAGCTATGCTCCTACCATCAGGTGCAGCATCTTTGCTTGCTCATGCCCATGCATTGCAGAGCTGGGTCTGAGAGGCACAACCTGCAGACCTGATGGGCTTGCCCCCCTCCACGGTTTGGAAAAGCAGATTGTGTGAAACACGTGCTGGGCTAGGAAATGCTCATAAGCAGAGCAGCCTTGCCTGAAGGCAAATGAGGTCTCACCTTGCAGTTGTTCTTGCACTGTTAGATGCAAAGGTGAGAGATGTCAAGAGTTTGCCTTTCCTTGGTGTGTGCTGCTGGCAAGCAGCCTTTCTCTGTCCAGGGCTTGCACCAGGCTTTCTTAACTTCACCATACAATACAAGCCCAGTCCCACTAACCCATGGAAATAGATCTACAGGCTTAGATGAGACTATTCATATGAGTAAGAGACACTCAAATGAATAGTTGTTTGCAGTATTTGTGTGTCTGTGATTTTAACTGAGTAATTCAGGAATGAATGCAGATGTATCCGTATGATGACAATTGTTTCACTGTTTTCATTCAAAGATCTTCTGAAAAACAGGTGATGCTGCCTAAAAAGAGCATCTTATAAATGAACCAGACGGTCATTTGAAATTGAATGTCTTTATTTGCTTTTAATAACAAAAGCATATCTCTATTTGAAATTTCTCCTTTTTTTCCCTCTGCTGGAACATAATAAGAATTCACAGTGCTTTGTGCTGGGGCTGGAGCTCCAGCCCCAGCTGGTAATAAAGCTACAAACGTGGATCTATATGCTTTAAAAATCAAGAGAATTGCCTAGACAATCATTGAAATGGCACTTGGTTCAATTCCATGTTAAAAAAAAATATTTTGAAAGTTTGACCTGGTGTTACATGGACTTTTTTTCAATTCTTCAAAGAGTAATCCCAGTTTACCCTTTTTTTTTTCTTTTTTCTTTTTTTTCCCCTTCAGGTTCAACCCCTTTTATCACACTAAAGTGCCAATCAATATTGTGAGATAGATGTTACATCTTAGGTTTTTATAACATTACTTGTCCCAGAAGGGATACTGTATCTTTAAGGAAATGGACCCGATATCCTGTTTCTGAAGGATTAAAACACTTTAAAGAGACAGAAGAGGCTGTAAACCCCTATCATATTCTTATTCTCTCTTCATTATCTTGTCCAGTATCTATCCCTGCTGAGTAAATCTGGTTGTGTGTTTCTCCAAAGTGGTCATAAGAAGAAATTTATTTACTTCTCTTTGCACTGGAGGGGCATTACTGGGTTTCAAGGCTCTCCGAAGTAATAAAGATTTTGCAGTGTGTGCAGAAGGAGCAGAAATTCAGAACTTCTTTTCCCCCTCTGAGGTCGTTTGGCCAGCCTAAAGGGGAGACACTTCTCATTTTCTGACAGGCTTTATTTCCGTAAGATTTTCCAATTAGCAGGAAAAGGTCACACTAATGTTAGTGCTGTGTGGAGGAAGGGGGATCCGACTATGCAAACAGAGATCTCCTTGAAAGGACAATATAAAAATACTCTATTTTTCCTTCATTTCTTAATTAAAATTTGGAGGGGAGGGTATGTAGAAGGTGCTGGTTTGCTGGAGGGGGAAGGGAGTGCTCCCTCTTGCCTGGGATCAGCAATTCCACTTGGTTTTGCGGACATCACTTTTCTCTGAAACAGCAAATCTCATTCATGCTCCTGCCTGTATGTTTGTCCACCTGGGTGGAAAACAGACCGCCCTACAGATTTCCATTCCTTTCTCTGTAAGAAGGGGCAAGGAGACATTCATGCATATCATACAGTTTTCTCTTTGCTCCCGGTTAATTCCAAAGAGGAATTTGGTGTGGGGTGTTTTGTGTTATTTTTTTTTTTTTTTTGTGGGTGGTTGGTCTGGGGATTTTTAATCAAACTGAGCTGAAAACAAACAATGCTGACTGCAAGCTTTTCTGAAACACACACACACAAACACACACACACACACCCCTCTTTGAGCCCTGCTAGAAGCATCTCTCTAGCTTTCCCTTTTGTTTTCTGCGCTGGGTGAGTGTGTGTCCCCGCGCACGTGCACGCCGAAGGAACAGGAACTTTTTCCAGCGAGGTGAAGAGCCGGGAGGTGTCAGGACTTGCTCACGCTCAGCTTTCAAAGAAGCCTCACATTTCTTCCTCCTTGCAGGCAAGCATCCGTCTCTATTTTTATAGCCCGGGAACAGCCGTGGCCCTAACTTGTGCCCCTTTCTCCGCAGAGGGGCTCGTAGTGTTTAAATTTGGCTGTGGGCATGGGGAGAGGCAGGTGCATGAGTCTGGAATCTCTCTACAGGCGTTAAACTGGTCCAGCTCCTCCCTGGCATATTTCCTTCTTAAACACATAACTGGCTTTGCAGCCAGGGAGCTGGAAGCCATCTCAGGAGTCAATTTGGTCTTGAAGGCATTGTATTAGGGCAAACAGACCAGAGTTCAGCTTCCTGCTGATTCTCCTGCGCAGACAATTGATGCCGTGAGTGGTCCATGGGAAATAGGAAAGCTTTTCCTTTTAGACTGCAACTCGCTGAGCTACACACATGCACACATACACATACACACACACACATATACATATAGCCACCAGAGAATTATTTCACAGGAAATTAAATATTTGCAGCTCTCCCACACCATTTCATATCTTGCCAATTCCCATAACCCCCTTTTCAGATCACCAATCCCTGCTGGAGCCCAGAAACTGTCTATCATAACCAGAAGTTTATACACTGGGAAACATTTCTGCACCAAATCCTTCACTGGAGTAAACTGGCAGGATGCCACCAAAGTCAGAGCTGTCGCAGTGATTTACACCAGCTGTGGATCCAGCACAGAGAAATACGAAAAACTCGGTGAGCTTTGTGCATCAGAGAGTTACACGGCGAGCTCCTGAGATAGCAAAAGCTAAACTATCGTCATCTCCCAAGGAGCTGATCAGAATAATACTTTTTTCATCTGCATTAAGCAGTAAGCTTAGGCTGCACCATGGAAATCTTCTCTTCTTGTTGAAAAGTGATGTTTTTTCTTCCCTGGGTTTCCACCCTGACATTTATACTGAATGACAATTAACTTTCCTTTCCCATTAATCAAAAGTAGTTCTCTTTCTGACAGCATTTGGCAGTGGTATGTGTCTGGATGTGTGCGTAACTCTGCAGTACTTCATGCTGTTTGGACTGTCTCTTTTTGCAAGGGGATAGAGATCTCCCCCATGATGTCCCTATGAGTAAAAACACCACAGGAGGGCAGTTTGTGGATTTAAGTCAGACATGGACTCATGGGGAAGTGTCGGGAGGAGGACTTGAGCTGCATGGAAGCAGGGGGAAGGACAGTCGCTCTCCAGGAGCTGGGAAATCCAGTGCTGTTGGCTTCCAGCAAGCAGCTTGCACTCTCAGATAATGACAGAAAAGCAGGGAGACAAAGCAGGCTTCCCTTTGCTCTCTTCCCCTCTCCTAACAGAGCCGGAGTTCACAGTGAGTGGTGCAGCCATCAGGCATTTTACCTCCCTGCACCTTCCTTTGTTTGGGTACCTACCATGTCCCCTCTTCTCCTCTGAGTCAGGAACCAAACAACTTCTGTCCTAGTCACCAAAATTGGTGTAATAAATGCTTTTTAGTCTCGATTTGCAGGGAATGACACTCCTTCAGATTCGCTGCAGAAACACAAGGTGATCTCTTTTTCACATAAGCGGATGGCAGCACTCCTATTTACTGTAGTGGCACAGGATCAGACTTCACAGGGGATTTCT
Source organism: Psilopsiagon aymara (assembly GCA_024733675.1). NCBI lineage: Eukaryota > Metazoa > Chordata > Aves > Psittaciformes > Psittacidae > Psilopsiagon > Psilopsiagon aymara. Next base: position 25,389 of record JANRGW010024809.1, on the reverse strand, counting down.
AGTGAACCATATCAGTTGAGAAACAACCAGGCTCATATATGTGGTGGAGAGAAAAAATTGCATTTTTTCTTTTTGTCTAAATGTAAAGCAGTCTTGTTTCTTGATTTTTCAAGTGGCTGTAAAAAAACCCTCTTTAATAACTGGTTTTACCAAACGTCTGAGTGTATGATGCATCAATGAAACCAAGAAGATCATGTAAGTATTTTTTTTAACCTTAGAAATATAAATTAACTTTCATAATAGCCCTCAAAATAGCCATGTCCACTTTAATACCACTTTGGAGTCCTGTAAGCTGAGGCACAGGGATGCTCCATGAGTCACTAATTGAGTCAAGTGTGGAACCTCAAACCCTCATTACCAGAGCTGCTTGTAGGTCTGCTTGTGCCTTGAGGTCAACTGAAAACCTGCAAAAATACACAAAAAGGCTTGTAGTCAGTGAAGCTGAGATTCCAGTTTTGATTTCAATATTCTGCTTATATGCTGGAATTCATCCAGTAGCTTATGGTGGAGGTGCAAAGGTAATGCACTACAAAGGGAAGGCACCTTCCAAAAACTTTTATATTCTTGCTGATTAAATACATCAGAAACCTAAAACTCAAAGGCATTTGCTTGGGGAATAGTTTTTTAGGGACTGACAACTGATTTTGATCTATGCTTGCAAATTCATACTATTTACCTTTAAATGCATGCTGACAAGACTCTGTTTGCAGTGATGTTCAGGAAAATGAATGTTGGGTATCCAATTTATTTATGTAGTTGAGGTGAATTGTGATGATGGGTGTGCTTTGGAGATTAATACATTTAATTAACAGTTGGTGAATATAAAATAAATTAATGCCTACTGTTTATAGGATCAGACATGGTGTTTAACAACATTAATGCTGTTGTACAAAACAGTAAACAGCACGTCAACATTTTGTTTTTGTCTAGACCATAGAAACCCATGAAAAGTATACGTTAATATCACATGTAGCTGCAGGGTGACCCCAACCCATATAAGATTTGGATACCGTTCAGTCCTCAGGTGGCTGAATCTGGCAGCCAGCGCCCAGTGGAACTGTTACCTTCCTGACATGTCAGGCATGAGTTTTTACTCTTCTATACAAAATTTGGCTGTTCACAAGGCGGAAACCTTGGAGCATGCACCCACTCAGCAGCCATGGGCAATGATCTCCTGCACTAAGCACAGGCCAGGTCCCCTGCAGAGTATGGCCAGAACCCCACACTGAACTAACATCTGACTGAGGACTTAATGGGACATTGTTATTTAGCTGAGCTGGTGGTTAATAAAATCAAAGCCAGACCAGATGTAGAAACCTGCTAGAGAAACTGGATTGCTTCAAAGATTTAAGAGCTTGCAGGACCGTGAGAATCTCTCTGCTGCAGGACTGCCACAGTCCTTTTTGTTGTATGTAATGCAGCCTCAAAACAGCATTTTGATAACTTCAGGTCATTACAGGCATGCAATGATGCAGCCTTTGTTTTTTTATTTTTCATTTTAATACAGTGAACGTTTTAAAGAAAGCTTTTCATAATCCAAAAAGCATGTAAAAAACAATGGGGAAGGGGGAGACGGGAGACGGATGGGGGACGGAAGGGGACATACGTGCAATGACATTTAAAAAAATCAAGCAGATGATTCCTGCTGGATAACTCTATGTTGCTGGTACCACCATGAGCACACAATATTGACAGTTACTTTGCAAATAATTGACTAATCTAAATCAAACTCAGCTATTAGGTTTTCTGTGTAGGGATGTTGGTGTTAGTCTTGAGCATATTTTCATTATGCCTCTAGGAAAATGTATTTCTTGCTGTTATAATACAAGCAAACAAGCAGAGGGATATTTTCATTGGGTTGGCATTAGTTTTGTGAGGGCTGCCAAAACTGAGGCTCTCTGCAAGTGATATGTTTCACATTGCAGCATTCCTCTAAAAACTTGCAGAACTAAATAGATAATGGCACCATGGATGAAACTGGAGAAAACTGAGCAATGCTCAAGCCAGGTGCCCAGAATTTCTATGCAGGCTGCCTTCAGATCAAATTCTGTAGTCTTTATGAAATTTTGCTGCTAATGAAGCTTTGAATGGAGTGCCAGCGACTTTACATGCAACATCTCAGCCAGCATCTGTCAAAATCAGTGGAGAGATTACTGCTTATTTTTGTGGCCACTGACGGGGCCAATATCAAGACTTTCTTGTTCCCTGCTCCCTGTTTGGCTCATCTGATTTCTTGTTGGCTCTCCCAGCAGTGCCCAAGAGCTTTTTCAGCATTGAGCAGCCAAAGGTGCTGACCGTGGGTTTGAAAAAGTCTCTTGTTTCTGGCAGTTGGCCTTCTTGTGAATATTGTTGTTTATCCTTTAATAATAATAGTATAATTACAGCAGTGTAATTATAATTTTATAATGATAAATATAATAGTAGAATTTGTTCATCAGCCTTATTTGCTACTAAAGCACCTGATTGCAGATAAAAGTCTATATGTATATCTTGTAGTGACATTTTAAGGCTTGCTTAGTCTCAGACACCTGCCTAAATTTCATTAACTAATGAATAAGAATGGATTCAGGTGCAACCTTGCAACTGGCTACTTAGCCAAGTGTACTGAACTCAGTCTGAATTACTGCTTTGTTGGCAGGTAGGAAACACATCTCAGAGGTCTTTATGAAATAATTTCACGCTCTTTGAAGAGGCTCAGAAGGAACTTCCAGCTTTGCAGAGATGTATCTGCTGCACTGACCCCCTGGTAATTGCAGCCCACTAAGTGTTGCACTTGGCTGGAGTTCTGGTAATCTGGTTAACTGGTTGAACAGGGGTTTAGTGACACAGGCTAGTTCTCCATACAGCAGTCCACTGGAACTAATCAGCTATCTGTTTCCCACTCACACTGACTGATGGTTTCATAAGGAGGTTTAGTAGATGATAATTTTTTAAACTGAACAACATAATCAGTAATGGCAATTGGATCTTGGCCTCAAAAGAAGAGCAAGGATTACCTGACTGCAGTAAGAACTAGCTTGATGGTGACTCTTCACCATTTGAGCCACTCCTCTAAAGACACACATAGAAATCTTGCTTTCACCTGAACCATAACAGCAGTTCCATCACGGTGTGTGCTAAGTTGCCATGTAGCATCTGTTTTCGTACTGTGCTTGCATGCCTGGATGAACTCAGGAGCTGCAAAATTCAGTTTCAGATGGCTGAAATGAGTTTTCTCAGTCCTTCCAAGATAGAAAACTTGTCCAAACTGCCTTTCAAACTTCATGAAAACTTCTCTGGTCCACAAAACTAAGTGTTCTAGACACATATTTTATATACCTTGCTTCTGGAATGGGAATTGTAAACCTGAAGTTGGGTTGTCTTGGCATAGAGGATGCAGAGCAGAAGGGAATCTGAGCTCAGGCATGCTGAGGAGTCTGTTGAAGACATGAAGCTGGATATTCACGTGAGGGAAGATAATGAAAATAGAGTTGGTCTTCACCTGCTGATGTCTCTAAGGTGTAGGCACCATACCCAGAGTTTCAGGGAGGTCCTTCTTCCCCAGAGTTGACAGGGCAGTATCTTCTGTCTTTCCCCAAGAAGTGGGGCTCCTCTGATCCTACAGCCTGTGCCTTGGCTTTCCTTCTTCAGCCACTGATCTGCAAAGGAGTGTTATCTGGGGCTTTGTTTTGCGGTAATGAATTCTGGCTTCTTCTGCACAGGGAACTGGCTTCAAAACCTGCTTAGCAAAGCCCTTGTGTGGTAGGCAAGTCCAGCATGTGGTGTAGAAGGGGCCTTTATGAGGTATGGGCTGCCTTCCTCCAGAGCAGGGTGATGAATCTGTCCTGCCTTACACACCATGTGGTTTTTTTACCCCTAGTTTTAAAAAGAAGAGGTATACCATGTGCTCTCTTTGGTGAGGCTGTAGTTTGTATGTGTCTTTATGTGTACATTCAGTTTAACTTGAAAGATACCAATTAGATTAAACTTCTTGGGAAACCCAGGCAACAGGATGTCCTGTTGCTGCTAAAGGGCTCAGTCCAGGAGGACTGAGGGTCTCCTGGGAAGGAGTAGGAACAGAACTGGAAGAATTAGATCAGAAAGTTATTTTAATGCCCCAAGAGCTCAGGAGCTTTCAGAATCGCAGCTTTAGCATTAGGCACCTCATTTACCAGTCAGGCACACAGCTCCTCTTTTTGGAACGGATTCCTCCTAAATTAAAAGCCTAAGTGCTGCAATATAAATAATAAAATTAATAAAAATAATAAAATTCAGTATTAAAATCGCCACTGGGAAAACCAATAAAAGAAAAAGCCACCAACCATGTAATGGCTACTTTTAACCACTTAACATACAGTTTAAATCTCCAAAGAGGAATAATAATACATTTATTTCTAAAGTACCTGAAGTTGCCAAAGGCACTCAGGGTGCTCCGCGATATAAAACAGTTTCTAAAAATAAATTAGCACATTATAAAAAGGCTCTGTGTAGTGAGTGTACTTAGTGAGCAGGTGAAATGTTTCTGACAGAACCTGTTTCTTTTGGAAGAGGCTGATCTGCTTGAATCAGTTTGAGGGAGTTTCCAGTGAGAAGCTAACTGAGCATTTGTGGGGTTTTTGTACATGGACAAAAATCTTTTGGAGGTGTCAGCTGTGATGCTGGAATGAAAGGCAGATTAGAGGAGGCGCTGTGCATGGAGCACCTTGATGGGGGTGCTCCTCTGCATCCCACCACCGCCTTCCCCTAACTCCGTCTTGTAAGGGAGAAAAGCACTCCTATCCAGCCAGCGCCAGGAGTTGAGTACAAACCCAGCCCTTTTGCCAGCTGAACCTTCCCGGGAATGCAGTAGCGCGGCCGAGATTGAAAGCGGACGGGCTGCCTGGGCACTGCGGGCCGTGCCTGGGAGGCATCTGTCACCAGCAGAAAGCCCTGCGGAGAGCAGCGGTGCTGTTTCAGAGAGTGTCTTTGTCTCCCCGCAGCCAGCTGGCAAGGGCTTGGGACATGGGGCCCTGCTGGAAAGCGAAAGAATAAAGGCAGGGAGGAGGATTCCCGAGCAGCGGAACGGTGGGACGAGGAGGAGGGTTTGTTGTTATTTGCGGTGGCTTCGTTTGTACCGAAATTCCTTCCACAATGAGCTGCATGTCTCCATCGACAGCTCTGGCCAGAATCCACCCAGATCAGCTGTTTGATATTTTTACGAGTGTCTCCCCCTCCTGCCCGTCAGTCGGATCCGGGCCGCGGTGATGCAACGCTTCTTGGAAAGTCGCAGCCTCCATCCGAAGTGGCTTTCAAGAAGCCGCTTCTTTAGAAAGTTAGACGTTTGAAACAGCCTCCAAGGCAACTGCGCTTTGCTTTCATCTGTATCCTAAGGCCTAATTGAGTTGAATACAAATATAAACTTATAACAGACGTTTTGGTTGCTCTCTTTAGCTTGCCTCACAAAAAAACAGTTTAATGATCTTTCTGAAGCTATTTCACTGAGGCAGCAGAAAGGCACCAGTTTTACATCATTACTGAATAGTGCATAAAGGAATTATTTAGCAAGATGTTCTGTTTGTTAATAGACCCAAATCACAGCTTCTTTTACCAAATACTGCTTTTATTTGAGGTCTTTGAATGAATTTCATTCAAACAATGCTAACATCTGATGATAAAAACCACTAATGAGAGCAAAATCATCCATGGTTTTGATCTAGAGCTCTCATTAATTCCAAACTTTGCTTTTAGTTTGTTTTGCTGATCAAATCATTAGAACAGTTTTTATTACCACTTTGGCTCCCTCCAGAGAGAGTTGGTTTTCCATGAGCTTAAACTCAGTTCTCTTTGTTTTCCTTATACTGTGTCAGATCACACCCATGGAATTAAATGGTCCAGAAGCAGACTTCATTCAGTGACCAGAGAAGACATCCCCTCAAATGCCAGACCCTAAGCATCTAATAAACCCTGTGGACAAAGTCTGGGTGTTTTCCACTTTAGGTCTTGGACCGTACACCTTAACTGTGATGGTCTTTGTTTATGGGAGGATACTTTTCCAGATGAAGTACAGAAGAAAATGATTTGTCTAGGGACATTCAGCTCTGCACTGTGGAAATTTTTGCTCTATGTTTTCATAGTTGTTTACACTGCTCCTTATACCTATTATCACATGTTTTGCTGCCTTGTGAATTGTTATTAATGGCTGTATAATTTTCTGCAATAATACTAAGCTGCAAGATGTGTGTTTTGCTTTTTTTTTTCCTTTTTTTTTTCCTTTTTTTTTTTTTTTTTTTTTTTAATAACAGAGGCCTCAAAACAAAAGATTGGAGATCTCTGAAACTTCTTTGCAGTGATTTCATCATGCCCCTGGACAGCACTTAGGGAGTGCTGGAGGCTCAGGCATAGTGCACCAAATAGGTACCAACAGGCGTCCAATGTCAATATTTCTCCCTATCCAAATAATAAACAAATGTTATGTATGAATGCTTGCATCTCTTTTCCTGACACAACCTAAATTGTGAAGACCTTGCTGGGAAATTTAAAACACTTGGAAAAATTGATACACTTTAAAAAGGCAAAATATGAAGGAGGATTAAGACACCTCCTGCTCTTCCATCACTGCCCTGGGCTCTGCCACTGCACTGTATGATGCAGGTTAGGCATTCAGACTGACTCCCCAAATCACTTGCCTTCTTAAATTGCCACTTCCCTGGAGGGAGGAGGCCAGGCCATTTTATTACTTGAAATTTATGAAGATTAATGGAGAGGACAGACAACAGCACTGGTGTAGGAGACCAGCAGACAATTCAAACAACATTAATGGCAAAAAATAGAGAAAATAAAAAAAAAAAAAAGTCTCTGTAAGCATAATGGGTAGAAATGAGGGGGTTTACATGCCTGGGATGTAAAATATTTCAGGTTCCCTTACACTATCTCACGAGCTGAATCTTTTTCTTTAGTTCAGAATTGGCTTACTATATTATATTAATATCAATAGTCATGTAGAACTGTGAACAAAATGCTGTATTTAAGATAAAGGGGGAAAATAGTATTGCAAAATCTGCTTTTGTTGTCTGTTCTCACTGTTCCAATTCCCAGATCTTTCTATATCAGCTCAGAAAAATTGATTATTGTCAGAGTCACTTTTACGTGTTGGTGGTTTACATTATGAAAAAACAAACATCCTGAGACCTTAAAAGGTAAAATAAAACAAAAATTGCACCTTTAAGTTGTGTCTTCTTTGAGAATTGGCCTGTGGGAAGAGCTTGCCATAGATCGGTGTTAAGAGCTCTTTACTGAGACACTACACTGACATGGTTAAGTGAGAAACTAAGATTCACGATGCTGTGACTCCAGCACTCCTTCCTTTGGCATCTTCCATCTTAGTAATTATACTGCTCAACTTGTTGAATTGTGCTCCAGGATTTGCTGAAGTGTTTGAGAAACATAATCTTTGCTTGGCTTGGGCTAATTCCTCACCTTAAAGTCAAATCCTCTTCATACCTGAAGTTTTTCTGTGGTGAGAAGGTGCACTTGCAAGAACACAGGAGGGTTTTGGGGATGCTGTTTTTGGAAAGCCAGCTCTGCCCAGTGACTAGCAGCTGCAGGAATTTAAGTTCAGTAGCTTTTTTTCAGAAATTTTTAGGAAAAATTTTTGAAAAGGCAATGTATTTAACTCATGTCCTAGCAGTTTGTACTCCCTGACACTACAAAGTCTATGGCCTTTTCTTCCAATGCACCGTGTTGATCAGAGCCCTCAGTGCTGATCTTCTTTCCTGCATCAGACTCTAACAAGGCCCTAGGTACAGCTTGTGCTCTATGGGGGGATTTAAGGGGGAATCAAGTCATGCACAGACTAACTTGAAGTGAGATGTCTTTGTTGGTGGAATTTCATCATATCCTAATTCTTTGCAATGGCAGACTTGTAAAGCTTATCCTTAAAGGTCAGTAAAAGTTTTATGTAATATTCCAACTGAAAGAATTAAAAAAATGTTTTCATTGACGTAGTTTACCCAAATGTATTGCACATTAAAAAAAAAAAAAAAAAAAAAAAAAAAAAAAAAAAAGGTATTTCTGCATAAAAATAAATTTAAAAAAGCCTTCCCCAGGCAAATGAAGCTGAAGTTAGGCAGCAGTGGAGACTGCACTCTTCTAAACCTGCCTTCACTGAGAAATGAGAGCTTAGCACAGAGCACAGTCAAAAACAGCCCAAGTGTGCACTGTTCAGTTCTACAGTCTGCTGCTTCATAGTTATGTTTGTTAGACTGAGAGTGTGTAAAGCTAAAACAAATAGTGGTATTCACTAGAGATTGATAAAATAGAGGTCACCTCTAGTAATGTACAGTAGAATTATTCTCCAAAGGGCTCAATTTTAATTACATACTGGTTTAAGAGTATTAGTTGCACAAAAACCTGTTACCTGTTTATGCTTCCAAAACCTAATGGAGTTATATTGAATAACTGAAAGGCCCCCAAATCACACTGACAACTTGTCTTCTAAAACTCTGTTATGTTTTGTCTTAGCACAAGTGCCAGTGCTAAAGATTATTGATGCAACTGCTTGCTTTTAGATGCTGAATCACATTAGCCTCCCTGCTGCCCTCCTATTTCATTAAGAATCTGGCTGCAGATCAAAAAATGTAGTGCCTCCTTCATGCAGGGCCCCATAACTTTTACAAGCCCTAAAAACTGGACTGGCAGTGCATTGATTTCTCTCTCTTTTCTTTCCTTTTCCCACTCTTGTTTGCTTTTGTTTTGTTGGTCTCTTTCACCCTTTTTTCCACTCTTTCTTTTGCTCTCTTCTTTTGTATGCTTCCTTCCCCCACTTCCTTATCTCTGGGTGCCTTTCTTTCTCTGCTTCTCCTCTCCCCCTTTTTTCTCATGGAGTGATGAGGGAGAAAAATAGAAGTAGGAGGAGGGCAGGAGGTCAGCGTGTGAGGAATTCCACTTTAGCAGGCAAAGCCAAAACGCTAATGTACATTCATATATTGCATCAGATATTTTTATTATATCTGCTCAGAACAGAGTAACTGTTTGTTATTTTGTTTTCCCATAGGCTATTTTTTGTTCTCATTGCTGTTTTCTTTATTATAATTTGGACAAGTCAGTTCTCAATTTCATTCAGAAAAGAAATACTATATAGAAGCATCTCCCAAAGGCTCCGCTGATGCAGAGACCAGAGGATGACCTTACTAACACCAATGGGACTCTTGCCAGTAGTTTCAATGGGATCAGGATTCATGCTGAGATTCTGGAGTCCAGCCAGGGGATTGGGTCCATGTGGCACGTAGGTGCTATCGGAGAGGTCCGGAGCTCTACTCTGGGTTTCACAGCAGTTTCAACTTTTAGCCCCAGATGGAGAATGCAGCAGGACTGTAAGAAATAAGGAGTTTTATTAGCATATTTCTAGAGTAACTGCCCTCAGAAACTAGGAAAGTCCTTTTCCCAGTGTCATGGAGAACTCCATCATCTAATTTTGAGCTCATTTCTCTCTGGGAGGCTGATGGAGCTGAATCCCGCTGAGCCAGCACTACTTGTGTGAAGGCACATTCCTAAAGCCTTTTTGCCTACAAGCTAGTGATTCTGTGCTCTGGAACTGACAGGGGCTGATGTTTTATACATAGCATTGACCAACCAGGCTTTTTATAAACAGCTCGGTGGAAAGGGTTGTATTGAAGGAGAACAGAAATACTATGGTGAGATTCATTTTTCTCCCTCTCTTTCCAAAATATTACTATCATCTACTTTGTTTTAAGTCCCCATCCACCTGAGTCATACAGATGGGTACATATGAAGAATGCACAAGCAATACATGCACTGTTATACCTTATTTACTTGACATAGTGCACAAATTTCTCCTGTTTCATAATCTTGCTGACTTCCTTGAAACAGGAGAAAAACCTTTGAAGTTACCCAAAGACATATTTTTAAGTTCCTGTTTTAATACTGATAAGTCATTTTTTATAAGATCTTGAAATCAGTATTTGCCCCCAAACAAAAGTCAGTTGTGTATTCTTACAATCTAGTTGCTTCCCCCAAAAAATCTCTTTGTGATACCAGTTAGAAACAATTCCCAGCATCTATCATTCCACCAAGAGTGGCATTCAGAGCTAAAGCAAACCAGAATCTTTGCTGAAGCAAACTCTTGCAGTCACAAAGCACCCATGTTAATATCTTGATTTGTAACTTGTTGATTTTAAGGAACACGTTTCTTTATTTTTTGACTTATTTAGTGCTATACAGCCCAAGGCATTTATTCATATAACTTTTAAAGTTGCTTCATTTGGAACAAGTTTCACATAAAGATCATATTAATTAGATCCTACACCTAAAGTTCATCTTAATTAGCATTGTTTCTTTCCCTGAGGTTCTAGTAATTTGTTAGAATTCAATATGGATATTCTGGAGCATTTACAGAGTGATAATTAGTCAACTGTTCTTATTTCCACTGCCTTTAACATGAACAGGATTAGGCCCACAAACCACTGTTTGCAACTTGATACAACCGTGGCGACTTCATTAAACATTTTAATAAATCTCCCTCACATAAATACCCATAAATGCACACATGCATGTGCATATCCAATCCTATTTATTCTGAATAAGGAGAATAACTCTACTGTGGCAGTTGTCTCTCATGTACCATTTATTTCGCCCATGTAAATTAATTTAGTTGTTTTTCATAACCATTCACATATTCCACTTCATTTCACAACTAATTTTGGGGATTTTTTTTGATAGTCAGATATTATCTTTTTGGACATATGTACCTTCTTCATATTTCTTGTTGCCACAGCTGAGCAAACAGTTGCTTGGTTCTTTATGTAATATTAAAACAAGTCCTATATTCTCAAATAGAGCTATACAAATAAAGTAGGAAACTTTTTTACTGGAACAAATGCTTCTGACTGAAGTTGTGTGAGGTTATGATTACAGATGTATGAGAGTGGTATTGTATTGTTTGGAGTTTATTTTTGTGAGTAGGGAAAACTAGTTAGAGTGCAGCAGAAACCCTGTAGAGGTAGGGGATAAAAACATGTCCTATGACAAAGCACGGGCATTTAATGCATCAACATCTAGCATTATATCTACCCGAGATTCAACAAAAGTAGTTTCCAGGTTACTTTAGTACTGGGCTGTATAAAAAGTATTAGGATTCGGTACTAATGCATGGGAAGTACCACAAACTGTTATAACAATTGCAGCAGCAACAGGACCTTTAGGCAGATTTCTCAAAGTGTCAGAGTATTTAAAATGCAGAAGGATGCATAGATGTCTTCCAAAACTGCTGAAGAAGTCTTAGCAGACTAAGTGGCTTTTTGCAGGTCTAGACAGCTTCCAGACGCCTTGACAGAGCTGGACCTTGTTTGCAGATGTGCGAAGTGTCCAGCTGATTAAGTGTAGCCTGTAAGAAAGGTTTGGGTTTTGGTTTGGGGTGGGTTTGTTTTCCCTGTGGTTTTGTTTTCAATGGGAATTTTTAATCTTTTCCTAGGTAAGGCACTCAGGAGAAAGCAGATGATTTTCCTAGTCTTATTTCCAAATACCTGGGTTTTGTATCTCAAAGGAATTGAGGTGTTAAACTGAACTCTGAATGCAGATACCTGAGTCGGATTTAGTTTTGTCAGTTATGGCTGCTAAGACAGGGTTAGATTCAGGATGACAGAATGAGACCAGATAAGGCTTCTTTCTGTGTGCATGTCTGTACTCCAAGCAGGAGATGTACCATCAGCCACTGGGAGATACACTCAAGATTACTTTGGTCTTGTTGCTCAAGTCACAATCCTATCTAGGATGCAGTGAAATGGACTTTATCCCAGGCTGACAACAGAAGAATGTGGCCAAGGTCACCTGAGAGCTTGTTTATCCCTTGTTGAAGGCCATGTTGCTGATGCCTTTTCCATTATGGCTAACAAAGCTGGCCACATTAGAGGCAGCTAGCACACGTTTCTATGTATTGTCATCTCCCTTCCAGACAGTATGTTCAGTATGCCCTGTCTCGTCTCCTGCTTTGGTGAAGCATGACCATTGCTGAATAGAGAGGTGCCGAATATGCCCCATATTGCTCCCCCCATGTTGCTCTGACTGAGGGCAGCCACATGCTAACCACACTAACCACATCTTTGCTCTCCTATCCGCTTACACTCTGTGGAGTTTGAAATCACTGTGTGTAGGAGGCTATGCTTTTGTCTTTACTGATTTTGTGCCTTGGAAATGTCTGCCTTGGCCATGCATGCCACAGAGCTGTCTGTTTTCATGTAGACTTTTATACTTAATGAAGATCTTGCATTGGACTTTCCAGGTGAGGTGCTAACACTGTTATTGCTGTTGTAATGACCTTCAGAGTATAGGATGATACTGCCTCGCAGCTCCCAAGGCACTACTCATGTTTGCTGAGCCATGTCACTGTACTGGGGGCAAATGCAAAATGCACTTTTCAAGTTTCACAGCTGTAGGCAGATTAGGAGAAAAGGGAGAGGGTGATGTAGAAGAAAGGAATGATGTGTGATCAAGGTGAATACCAAAAAATATATATATATATATATTTATTCTACAGTTTAAATAGACTTGTACAGATGTATAGTGAGATGAGAGCACAGAATGCTAAATATAAAACCTCTAGGCTGAGGTACAAACTAAGGTTCCCTCTGTGGCCTCAGCTATGTGATTTGAATAGGAGTTTAAAGCGCCAGGTAGCCTGCAAAACTGTATTTCTCCTTTGGCCAGCATAGAATTATCATTTCTGTCACCATGAGGCATTTAGCTCTCTACTTTAGCATGTAAAATTAGAACAAAATTCTGTGCTTTATTTAGTGACAAAATTAATGTAGTGACTTCTTAATTTTAAATGGTATTGGGGCAGTAGAGGTGAAATCCAGGTGATTTTTTCCTCCTAAAACACAATCTGTAAAGTTTCTTGACTGTGGTTAAAATGTCTGAGCTAGTCTAACAGAGTTTGGCACACAAGTGAAAAAGAAAAGTGGAGGTGGCACTAATCCTGCTGGTTTGCATCAAAGGCCCCAAAATTATGTGTAGCAGCCCCAGTCTCTAGTCACACAGTAGGCACACAACTGGTGCAGTTTTTCTCCATGAATTTGGAGGTGGCAATGCTCAGACCTCCTGGGGTCTGCCCAAGCCTTGGGGAAAGACCTGACCAGTGAAAGCTGCTCTTCGCAGTTGCAAACAAGGCCACTATATGGCTTTCTATTCCCAGTGCACAAGTAGAGCTGATATGGGGCACCTCCTGTTTCCCTCTATATGGAATTGTTATGGATATTTCTGGCCCTAACAGCCTCTTAGGGGGTGTTTGCTCCTAGTGAGGTGCTGATGTTGCCACTGCTACCAGCCAAATGAAATAAACCAGGATCTTTTGAAGACACAGTGACCCACAACCTTTCTGAGGTACTTTGCAGATTGCAAAGCACTTGTCACCACTGACAGTAAGAGGCTAGATAGTTATCCTCAGCTTTCATAGAATTTTTTCCTGTTTTAAACTGTGATTTTCAGATGAGTTATTGCTTCCCATAGTGCTTCATGGTAATATATTCATGTGATGCTGGCTCAGGACACTCTAGAAATAATTTATTCCCAGACATATTAATTTAAGTCTGTTTCTTCCTCCACCTCACTAAAGCACAATCTAAGCATGTTCCCTATGAGCTTCTAGAGAAAGAAAAAGAGTTTTCTGGCAGAGAGATTTGGACCCTCTCAGTAAGATCGCACTTAAACACATAATAAGGATTTCAGAAGTGGACCTTTGAAGGGTGGAAATAATCAATTTGCATGGCAAGATGGAGTCCTGGAGCCAGTATGCTGCTCCAACATAAGCAGGGGTGCTGTCTCCTGTAACCTAGCAGGCATCCTTGGATAGAAATGCAGAAAAAGATTTTGGGCTAAAAAATATACAGGTCAATGCAGTTGTAGCCATTTTGTCTGGCACAGGATTTGTGCCACAGTAGTTTTCCAGGAGCCTAAAGTGAAATCTATTGCAAAGCAACACTGAAATAATTACCCCAAGGATAAAGATGGACAGAAGAAAAGTGACAAACTTGTCATCCCAGTTTAACTGAAAAGTGGCAAAGTTGTCATTTCATTTCATTGTCATTTCGCCTATTTACTAATTCCTTCTGTAAGTGTGGTTTATTCAGCATAGACTTTGCCACAGAAAGCAATATCCATACAAAAAAATTATCTTCTGTTTATTTCCTTTTCCTTGTCTAACTAATATAAATTTTAACTCTCAAAAATGTTCTGATGATATTAAGCATGTCAATGTGGTAGTGAAGATATAATTAAGAGCAATGGGACAAAACTGAGCCAAACCAAATGTTGGCAGAATAGCAGGAGACGATCTGTTACCAAAAGCTGTTAGAGGAAGGTATGGTTTCCCAAGGGAAGTGATGGAAAAACCATCACTTGAGACATTTACAGCCAAACTGGACAAAACCTTTGACAAGATATTTAAGGGGGCAAGAGTTTTCTTGGAGGATGTGAGGACTAAATGATCTAGCAGATCCTACTTCACAGTTGCCCAGCCAAGCTTAGAGAGCCCAATCTCATTCCTTCATGCACACTAATACAGCAGAACGCTGTTGTCAGGGTCTCTCGCTGTCTTTGCCACACACAGAATTTGTTGCAGGATTCAACAGGGGTTTGCTTGTGAATGCTTTGTCAGCAAGAGTTGGTGTGTAGTCCTTGGACACCACCAGTTTCCCCTCCCCATCCTCCATGGGGCTGGGGAGACAGGGGGGTCCCATGGGAGCGCTGCCTGAAGGTAGGCAAGGGTGGTAGCCCCATGTCATACGAGCATGTGTGACCTTCCTGTGCTGAGAGCTGAATTTGAAAGTCCAAGACAAGCAATACAACAAGCTTCTTTCACTGCTGTCCTACCTCCTCCTGTCCCTCTCAGTGCTGTGACTGGACAGACAGGCAGAGCTGGTGTATCACTAGCCCTGAAATTCTTTCTGAAACAGCACATGTGAATCACCGCTGAATTCTTGCATTTTAAATAACTTACCAACTAAAATTATAGCAGATGCAAAAGCATTAAGCATGCATTGGTAGAGTGGGTCCTGGATAATGAAAAATGCATAAGCCTAAGTCTTTTTTTCCCTCCCTCCCTTTTAATACAGACCAGGTAAATTCCTAAGTTCCATTTTCTTCCCTAGAGATTTACATACTGAATTTGTTCAAAGACAGAAGAGAAAGCTCTTCCTTAGTGGGTGGCTTTTGTGCTGAATGCAACTTTATGATGCTTCACTCCCACCCACCTGCAAAAAAACCTAGCATTGCTCCAGTGTAACAGCAGGAAGGCAACCAACCTCTGAGAGGTAAAAACAAACCACCCCAGAAGCCCTTAGGAAAGGTAACCCGTTTGGGGAGGGCATTTTGCTGAGCTCCCTGGTTAAAATCCCTCGCAGCAGCCAGCTGTGCTGCTGACACAGAGAGCTGGAGCAGTAACAGCTCATCTACTCAGCACCTGCCAGTGAACACTTGTTTCTGCCAAGAGTAACTTGGTACCAACTTCAATAATATCACAATGCGGTATTTAAATAATTTGACAAGGCTATTTGGATAACGACCAAGAATTGCTCAAGTAAGTAATTTTCCTTTTGGGAGACTAAGTTAGGATCTGCATTTTCTCAAAGATAATATTGCCTCGTCCTGTCTCTGAAAGGATTTTTAAGCACGAGCACACATATATATATATATATGTATATTAAACAGTGGGTTTTAAAGTGAAAGGCTGATAGTGAAGACCAGAGCAAGTGGGTGTGCTCATATAGCTCTCCACCTGCCTGGCCTTGTAGCCATACTCTTCTTTTAGCCCTCCAGCAGACCCCAATAAAGCCTGTAATTTGGGCTCTGTGTGGACAAGTTGCAACTTTTTGTCTTCAGAGACAAGCCAATAGCTCTCTAGGACATATCTTGCTTTAATTACTCAATAATCCATGGTGGCATCATGCTGGGAAAGGGCTCCCAGGGCTGAAGGCTGCCCTGTGCCTTGTGCTGCACACCACCTCTGGGTACCTTGTACTTTGCAGGCCAAAAAAGTGCAAGTCTAGACCAGGAACTAAAGAAATGCATTTAATTTTAACACCAGGTCTTGATATTCTTCAAAGCTTCCTTTGCTCTCGAGTTTGCTGTGTGCATAGACATGTTTGTAGAGGGGAGTAGTAAAATTTCCATTTGTGTTTAAATTGAGGTGATTAATTATCCTTATATTGGAGAAAATCTCTCTCAAAATGTGAGAGGCTTTGCCACAAGGACACCAGGGCCTGATCACGCTGCCACTTCCCACGCAGCTGAATATGTGACTTTCCAAATTACTGCACGCGGCTTTGCAGCTGGGATTGCAGAGTACTTTGCAACCTGCTAACAAAAAGATTAGTCTCATCTGCATTAGGCTGTCAGAAGACAGCCCAATGAGGCTATGAGGTCATGATTCTGACTGCCTAGAAACAAATTTTCCCAGTATGAGTATGGTGGCACTGATGGCATTCAGAGTATCCTGGTCCATGGCTGCATGTTCTTCAACTGTCTGGATATGTGTGTGATGGATCTCCTGTAAGCTGGCGTGCGTTCCAGCTATGGCACCAGGCTATTAACCTCTGGGTATTTGCATTATTAGTCAGTTTTCTAAATCCTTGGAGTTAAGTACAGAGACAGAAAGATTTTCCATTTTGTTGGAGCTTGAAGTTGTCTGGTATGAATTTTACAAAGCACTCAAAAGGCTTCACTTTCAGCCAATTTGCTACCCTGGCTATATTCTCTCTCATATCTTCAGAGAAAATTACTTTCTGCCAGCTAAATACAGTATGTTGATGACCTATTAATTTATGACATGCATTTGGAGCTGGGAACAAATTTATAAACAAACTTTAAGTTCCATTTCCCCTGTGAATTGTACCAGCATTTGTTTTAATTTCCCAGTAGTCATGCTTAATGTGTCAGAAGCAATGCTTGACTTCTTGTTTTCTTCCAAAAGGAGGGGGAAAAAAAAGGAGAAATTGCTAACTAAAGCTCAGCTCCTGTCAGGTATTACAAGCAGCACTTTGAAATGAGGTATGAATCCAAATAAAATATTTTAACTACGTGGTATTTTACCAAAATCTGGAGGAGAAAAGGTTTACTTACTAAACAATCATTTGAGCTGTAAACCTTAAAGTATTCACCAAGGCCTGTTAAAGTTAAACAGACAAGAAACATCTATCAGCACATTTTAACAGAAAGCAGAAGTCCTTACTAGATAATATACCAAAAAAAATAAACAAGGGAAAAGAAATCACTGCTCTTAGAGCTACTTTTCTCAAGCAATGCAGGAAAAGTTCCTCAAGCCGGTATGGAAATTAATATAGCTGAAAGTAATCTAAATTGTTGGCATTCATTTGATGCTACAGCAACACTGGGACCAATCCTGAAAATTCTACTTCAATTAATATTATTAAAGTCAAAAGAATTCAACACAAGAGCATAGTTCTGCCCTGGCACTGGAATGGCACAGCAGGGCAGCCCAAGGGCTGCTGCCCAGGCTTATGCTGGTGCCTCCACAATGGTCCTGGTCTTGTCCTGGTTCCCCTGCTCCTCCTGCTTCTAGTGTTATTAAAGATGTTTTTCTCCTCTTGCAAACGTCCTAATCATTTGCTTATGTCCCGTGTCCTCCAGCAGCTTTCCATGAGGCTGTTTTTTCATGTAAGGAAATATATATGGAGAAGAGTTTTTTTCCAGTTCAGTGACTGAGGGTTGTACCTTGCTGGATTCACGAACAGGTCAGGGCAGCTGCTTTTCAACTGGAGATGAAATAACGTTTAGGTGAAGACTGGTGTCTTGGGCACAGAGGATAAGTGTAGGTATGTGGGAATACATTCCTTAAGTGGATTTTGATGCTGGGGTTTATGTAGTGCAAAAAGTATGTAAGATCAGTCCCCACCACAGGGACTTAAGCACCAAAGCCCATTTTTAAGTTGTCAAAATCCAGCATTTAATCAATCCTCTAGGGAGATCAAGGCTTTTGTCCAAACCCTGATTCTGCCAGAGAAGCACCATTAGCAAAACACAGTAGGTATGGTGTAAATGAAAGACAGGCTCTCTTTTGTTCTGGTTTTCATGAAAAAAAATATGTATTTTCTCATGTCCACTCAAGGGATTTATGACTCCTAATTCTTCACTGAAATACTCCTTTTTCTCTCATTTTGTTGTAGGCCTTGATGTATCTATGGGGGCAGCGCCAAGCATGTCTCCAAGGCACTTTATACACGGCAGTCACACCATGTCGAGGCACCCTCCATGGAATATCTTTGTATGTCCAAACCCACACAGAGTAGAACATATGATAACTTGAAGGGAAGGGTAGAGACAAGCATCCAAAGGTGGCCACAGTGATTCCTACATTTGTACCTCTTAATTTAAGAGTCACATCTGCGGCTCAGAGCCATATTGACCATTTTATGGCTGTTTGCAGCCACATTGATAAGCAGAGACTAAACTCTGATGTTTCTGGACAAGCTTTTTTCAGCCAGACTATTCTTCAGGGTCAAGAAAATACTCTTCTCATAAAAGAGCTCATGGCATGTCCACACTGCATCTTTTAGCTACACAATGAACTCCCATGAGGGCCAAAGATTTAGCCAGAGGAGCTCATTTTTTGAGTTGGTCAAACCATTTGCTTTGAATTTTATTTGTTAGGCGGCTAATTCTGGTTGCAATGCCCTCTGGGCTTCTCAGTATTGCCCAGATAGTTGTGAGAAACAATTTCCAGCCTATGAATTGTTCTGGGAGTGTACCACTTTGAATAGCCCTTGTTGTCTGAACGTCGTGTGAAATTTTAGCACATTGGAGGAGAAGAAAATAAGCCTTCCTTCAATTTTGTAAAAGCACCAGATCTTGTGAGGATTGCTGGAAACTGTTTTTAAGAGGCAGCCACCTATTCCCTTACTGTACAAAAAAAACTGCAGATAATTTCTTTATTTCCTCTCTTGACCATATTCTCCATCCTCTCTCAGAAATTAATAACACTCATCCATACAAAATAGGAAACTCTCCAGGCAGTCCATTCTGCTCTGCTGCTGCTCACTCAACTATTTTTCACACTAAAGGCATCCATTGCTGTCCTGTTTCTATCAAATTTTTCCTATGTTACAAGTCATCATTGGTCCATCCTCAGTTGTTAAATCATCAAATCATTCCCTCTATACACTAATTCCAAAACTATCAGAGATGCTAAAAACATAAATAAGCCAGTAGCACATGGTTTGTCCTTTGAGCCTCTGTTAGTTATGGGTGAAGACAAACCCCGACTCCTCCTAACCTTTGTGCTCTTGAAAACCATCCATGTATCCCCTGAGCTGCCTATACTGCCACTGCACCACTGACTGTGATCCTCTGGGAGCTGTCAGCATCCTTATTCATTGAGGATCCCAACTAATAGGAACCATCCACCTGCTCCAGGGTGACTCCATCTCTCCCCACTGCGATGCTTGCCGGGATGTGATCCTTGCCTGTTGTCATGACCTTGTTTTATTGGATGTTCTAATAGAAGCTGAAATGGATATTAGCTGTAATTACTCATTCTGCAAGATTCTGTAGGTCACTCTTTGTACCAGAGTTGAGAACCTTCATTGTCTACATTACTTAAATTACTGAACATTGTGCCATCAGTTCTGAATTAGTGCTCATTAATGAGCCTGTGGTTCGAGAAATTCCCTATTTATTATTCAGAGGCCAAGTATAATTCAGGCAGCTGCAATGCAACACTACTTGCCTGACTTTTGACCTGTGATGGAAAGGCCTGTTTTTGGTTTTATGTTGGGGTTTGGGGTTTTGTTTATGCAGGAGGGAGGCATACAGCAAGCAAAGAGGAATAGATTCTTTTCCCCTCCTACCCTGCAATCTCTCTCTTAGGCACCAGACTCTTTACAATAAAGCAAACCCATTTTTTTAGGATTTACTAAAACTCTGCTTGGTTACTGAGTGGATAATTCCAAGATCATATTAAATTTCTCAATAATCCTGAGGTGACTGGCCACTAAATTAACTCCCTGCATAAAATACTCTTTTCCTCTGTCGTTTACTTTTTCACCTGCTCCTTCTCTCCTCTTTCTCTCTCTTTCCCTCCTGAGCACACAAATCCCAAACACTGACATGTAGTCGCAGACTACTAATCCCCCCCTCTTTTAAGCTATAATTATCTCCTTTATGTTTTCTAACACTTCTCCAAAAGGTTAAGTAGCACTGAATTCAGTGTGCAGCATGGCTGCGTGGTACCCTGTGAATCCATTGCTGAGGATGCAGCATGCCCATCCGTGGTAGTAAGACTACAGGCTTCATCTGCAACAGCATCCCTGGCCAGTCCTCCTCAGGGACACATTAGTCCCTTTGCTTTGGTCCCAGTTAGGCTGCAAACAACCTTACAGGGAAAAGAATGTGTGTTTTGGAGGGTGGAGAGGAAACCAAATGAATAGGATTTTTTTCTGCAGGTGTAAAGGGAGAGCCTGAAGTTGTTCAGTGCTTTTGGGGGTTTGCTAATCGATGCTGTCAGCACCCTGAGGGCAAGGGAGGCAGGAGGGAGCAGGCACCCTCAAAGCACTGCTGCTTGTCTCAGTGCAGCAGAGCATTACAAGGGATCTTCAGTTTATGAGTGAGCATATCTCGTGTCAATAATTAACAAAATATCAATGCGATAACAGCAGGGGTGGATATAAAGTTGGATCTGAGACTATAATGGCGTACAGGAGCACATCATGTGAGTATGCCAACAGACTGGGGCTGCCGTATTTTCTAAGGAGAAAGAAAAACCTTGCTAGTATTATGCTGCCTGTGAAGAGAGAATAAATGTTATATCTTTTTTTTTTCTGGTGTTTTTTTTTTTTTTATTATTATTTTTTTCTCAGAAAAACACCTTAGTTATGTAGGTTTTGAAACCAAACACATGAAATTGCTGCTATACAAACCTGAAGCATATTTAATAAAATGGCCAAGATCTGCAGAGTTTCTTCTTGCCCCGCTCTGACAATATATGCATTAGTTTTCGCTGGTTTTGACTTGAAAATGGACCACGCTTGTTTTCTTGGCCAAATCACCATTTTGTTTAGGCAACATTTCACACATAATTATCTGTGGGGAATGGGGAACTTTCAGAGGAAAAGTCAAATTAGCAATTTTAATGCTAGAAAATTCTTGAAGATGTGCAGCTTGGGTAATTGATACACCCCTCATCTTTACAAGTTATAGGAGTCTTTGAAGAGTCCCCAGCATATTTAACTTTATTCTGTAATTGTATGCTCAGGCTCTGAAGATATCTTAAAACTCGCTATTTATCTGCCTGGTGAGGCGCAACACTTTCTTATTAAAAACATATCTATCATGGTTAATGACTTGATTTTTTTCCTTTAATACAGTACAATGACAGGTGTAAAGAGAAGATGAGCATCAGATGCTTGAGCAATATGCTCACTGTTTCAAGATGCCTTGAACATCAGCATTCCTTCATGGTGCCAGAGGAAAAAAAAATATGCTACACAGATTACACGCTTGTGTTAGATAGAAAATAGTACCATTTGCAGTTTCAGTTAAAAGCATGTTGAAGTGCATATGGAAAATACCATTAGGAGGAACTCCAGAGCGCCTGAGTAAAATGGGTCATTAGGCTTTCGTTTGTTGGAGAGTGTCTCCCATCTGACAGTGCAGAATGGTAGCATTTTTAGCAGCTTATGTTCCCAGTTACATTAAACAGACAAACAGATTGACTATTTTGCATTTCTCATTTGACAACAGCTTGTCTTCATTTGCAGCACACTGGTGGCTGAGCTGAAAGCATGGTGGATGAGTGTATCCAAGGTCCTGGTTTTGAATAACAGCAGATGCCAACGTTTAACTTCAGAATCAATCAATTCTTTTTCCTGCGTACGGATAAAAGGTCTAGTGAAGTGCCTGAAGGGGGTTTTCTGCTGTTTACAGCTGAAAATATATTAAAAAAAAAAAAAAAAAAAATCATTGCAAAACTTTCTGCCAGAGATGAGGGTGATTTTATGAAAGTAGGTATGTGAGAAAGGGTTTCTAATTGAGGGGCACTGAAAACATTATGTGAGGCATAGTGGAGCTTCATCTTCTAGGCTCATATTTGGAAAAGTGTTTGATGGCTGTCAGATCTTGGGCCACGCAACACTGAGCAGACTCTGGGTGATCACCCACTTTCCTGCCTAAGCTTCTCCACGTCACCCCCACTGAGTGCAAGAACTCATGATCTGCATCCACAGCAGGTTACAGATTAGTTGTTATTCAGATTCCCAGAGCATTTGGGCTGAAATCATTGTGGCCCATAAATGCTTCTCCTCTTGGGGCTGATTTGGTGGGGAAGACTGTGGCAAAATGTGCACAGGGTCAAAATTGCTGAAATCATATTATTGTGAAGGCAGCTGGAGCAGACCGGGAGCCTCAGCTGCTTGGGACAGTTGTGATTCTGCTCCCATGCATGTGCAAAGTGCTATGATCTTGGAAGGTGCCAAAAAGCTTAGTATCTGTTTATCTTCTGGCAATGTACAACTGAAACACTGCAATAGAGGCTGACATTTACCAAATATCCATGATTTGGCTTTGGTAAAAATGCAGAGGCAGTCTGCATTTTCTTTTCAAAAAGGGGAATGGGGTTAATTGCTTCCCCTTTCCCACACTAGACCTGGTGAAAGGACTCCCTGCTGAAACTGTGGGATGCTCTCAGGTGGGTGCAGCATCCATCCCTTATCGGCAAGATTTAGCACTGTCCAGATAGTATGAAAGATTCACGAGGTAGTAAAATGTGAGAGATATAAAGCTAATCCCAGTGTCTGGAGCATTTGGCAGGGGAGAAGCAGGTCTGATTACAGTGTGAATTGTAAATCCTTCTTCTTTTAAGTCAATTCTCCTCCAGTAAGAGACACATTATTTTCTGCCCAGTAACAGAAAAGACACCCGAACATAGCAGAGGGTGCTGGGTGAGTTCTCTCATCATCCTCGGAAAACAAGGGAGCAGCTTCTTTTGCTATGTTTTAACAGTTTTGAAGGCACTACTGTAGGTGCCCACCTTGGGGTGATGGCAGGGGATATAGAGCCTCAATTGAAGAGGTCCAACCCAACAACCTGAAACAAAGTGCATAAGGCAAAGTGGTCTTCAGCTTTGCTTACACAGATGTCTGCATAGGACAGGGTCTGAATCCTAGGTGTCCCAAAGCACTGTGTGTTTGACTAGAGCTTCTGGAGACTTGACTCCAGCTTCTAGTTTCAATGAGCAAAAGCTAGATGTGACAAAGTGCAGCCCTGAGACTCTTCATCTTTTTTCAGATTTAGCCTGAGGTCAATGATTTTCTGCAGCCTGAGAGTGACAGGGAGAGTCTCCAGGGACTGCTAGTACAGCAACATGTAAAGCACACCTGTGACATCCCCCAGCTCTCCTGCCGTAATGATCTCCTTCTCCCACAGCAAGTTCAAAGGCTTTGGTAGCTGCAATCAGGCAACAGTTAAGAAGCGACCCAAAAGGTGGTGGTGGGGAACCCTTTGCCACTGAAATATTTATTTCCTTCTCTCACCCATCCTCCCTTGAAGGTTTCCCTCTTTAGCAGCTCTGATCACATACACAGAGCAAATGCTGTTCAGGACCCTGAAAATAACACCTGCAGCCAGAAATCTCTCATTAGAATAAATGGTAGGTTTTCATCCAGGCTTTTCTAGCCATAGTGGAGAAACAATTTCTTGGTTTTCTTTTTCTATAAAGATGCTGATGTAGAGCATTCTAAAATCCTTTGGATAATATTTATTTTGATGTCAGGTCAGTTATGTTAGACTCATGTTTGAAGATCTGGTTTGGCAGAGCAGGGTATGAAAGAAGAAAAATTAATTTTGAATCTGAAATAACTTTAGCAGAACACATCAGGGAAAAGAGCTGTTGTTACCTAAAACATACAAGCAAGCCCTTCTCCAAGTAGCTAACATTTGCCATACAGGCTCATTTGGCCGTAATGTAATGAGTCAAAAAGTCAATTTTACCTTGTAATTATCAAAAGCAGTTTCCTTTTTTCTGTTTAGTTTATCATATCTGAGCATGAACTAAGTCTCCATACTTTGGTCTCACCTGATCACTGCAGCCACATGGCTTTTTCTGTGCTACCTGTCATGATCACTCAGGTTGCTGTGAGCACCCCAGATAGATACTCTGGCTTTGGTCAAGGCCTCTTTGAGGTCCCCACCTGCAAGAAGTCTCACTGGTGATGCCAAAGGATCTGCCAAGAATATAACTGATGCAGATTTGCAGGGGTTTTCGTATGAGAAGGCAAATGCTAACACTGCTCGCTGGCCTATAAGAGGCAGTGAGGGTTGACAGTCGCTAACTAGCCCAAAAGTCTACAGAATTCTCCAAGCCATCATCTTCTGCACAGCCAGAACAAGGCCCAGCATAAAAATGGCCTGTTTTCCTTCTCCTGCAACAGAGCTTGCTTAATATACTTTCTTATATGCTGCTGATAAATGAGTCTCCCTGTCCCTTCTACCAGATTTGTTTTACCCAGCCTAGCAAGCCTACACGTGTCTGTGTAGTGGGCTGGAGAATCATTACTACTCCACTTCCATGCGTAGAGAGGCATGCACAAGGTTTAGTCCCTCTGGACAAGTGAAGCTTTTTCTGCTTCTCTTTGCTGGAATACACATTGTTCCATCTACTTCAGATATCTTGAGATTCCTGCAGAACTGTCTCTTGTTGTGACTGCATTAAATCCTCCGCATTTCTGTCTATTCATAATTTGATGCCAGTGTCTGCTATAGTTATTAAGTGTGGTTAGAAGGAAAGAACAAGAGATTGGAGGGAGCTAAGAGTTATCTGAGGTAAAAAAGAAAATGAGGGGGAAACACTTTCAAGGCCAGTGGAGTAGGAGGTCTCAGCATGCGGTCGAAAGACATAAGCAAGTAAAAAATTTGACAAGGGCCATTGCTTGAGCTGCTTATATGATTGTTTCACAGTAGAAAGAGTGTGCTATTGATTCCAAAAATGTTGTCTGTCCTTTTACTTAGAGATAGATATTTTGATTGTCAAAAATGTACAGCTTTTTTTGACAAAAGCATGAAGGAACATCTATGGAAAACACCACAGTTTAAATGACCATGTTTTCCTTTTTCTAACACTCCTAAAAAAATTGTTGCCGTTGCTAGGACATGCATTTGGAGCTCTTTGTTGTCTTAATGGAGACTGAAACGTGTAGAGTTTGGCGTTTGCTTTTTTTATTCATCAGCTGAATAAAAAAAGCCAAGCAGACAAAGCGTTTGTAGTACAAGAGTGGAGTGCAAATCCCTCCCTGTAAGCTGAACAAAAAAGCTCATTAAGAGGAGGTGGGATTTCCTGGTCACAGCTTTTAACCAAGGGGCAAAGGTCTCCTGTTAAGTACCATACAGTCTAAACAGGGCTGCGTAAAATTATGG
>JANRGW010024808.1:0-13288 GCA_024733675.1 Psilopsiagon aymara | reverse complement strand
GGACCTCCACCGGGGCGCACCGAGTGCAGCCCCGCCCATCGCGCACCCTCCCCTCACAGGGCCAGTTCAGGCACTGTACGCTCGAGCTCTGCGCTGCAGCCTCCCCCTTCATCGGCCCTGTCTCGGTGCCTGTGGTGGCCACCCCCGGGGCAGCCAGAGCAGAGCTCCCAGACCGGGCCCCGCTCATAAGCTGAACGTGCACCATCCCGCTCTCCTGCCCGAGGGTTTTGCCACACAAACTGCCACGCCCTATTTGCCCGCCCTGGCAGCGTGTGGTCCGTGTGGTTCCCAGCCCGGGCTGGTGCCGCTCCTCCTGGCACCGCCCCCTGTGAGTGAGCTGCTCTCGTCAGCTGAGCTGCCGGCTCCTGGGCAAGCCCGGTCTATGGCTTGGGGCTGCTTCGGTGGCTGTCACCGCTCTGAGTTGAAGATCCTGGACGCTGAGTTTCCCCCCACTCTGGTGTTGAAGGTGTCCTCTGTCGAGCTACTCACCTCAGCAATTCAGTAGTAGTTCATTAGTAATCTCTGAATTCTCCATTTTTAGAATCAGGTTTTGCTTTAATGCAGGTGAAGGCCAGAAGTGAATTGAGTGTTCTAAGGAAGCGTGGATTTCGCACAACTGCAGGTTCTGGACTAGTTGATGAAAAGAACTGAAGACATTATTTGTTCTGACATTAGTAGTTGGAGTCTCAGTAAGTGCTCTTCCACAACTGTGGAGATATGACATACACTTCAACTCTAATTGCCTGCAGGTACTTCTTATTTACTGGAAATGGCAGTTGCAAAGTAATAGAAGTGAGTTTGTCCAGTAGTTCTTTTAAAGGAATAAAAAGAAATAGATTTGGAGATACCTGGATTTTTCTTTTTGGCATTTTTTATAGTAAGGCCTCTTCCTTTTTCATTAATAGGCAGCTATTCAGAAAAATGTGGAAAATTCTAATACAAATACAGAGTTGTGGGAAAAAAAAATGCTCTTTTCTCCCAGTCCTCTCCCATTTAATAAATAATTGGAATGCAGCAATCTTCTGAAGGGGAACAAAATAAAATAAAAGTGTTTGTTATTCAATTCGCACAGCTAAGAAGAAATAAATACTCTAAATCCTTTGCCCATCTGGTTCTAATGCAATTGCTGTTATTTCCTATTCTGCTTAAAAAATTCTGTGTTAATATTCATTGTATATTCTCACTTTCATGATTAATTTCAGTCATCGCAGTAGGTGATAAAATTTTGTGGTAAGAGACAGAGTATATCTTGGGGTGATTAAAATAATGGATGTCTCAGAGCATGCTCTCTCTTCTAGTTCTTCTTGGAGCGCAGCTCTTTCCTTGCTGCTAGTGATAATATTACTTACTGGTGAAGTGGGAATGTGTTTAAAATACAAAACAATATGCTTGAAAAATTCATATCACAAGGGAAATACCTGGACTGTAACCTGGTGAAGTATGTTACACAGGTTTTATTTGTGTACTCTGATTTTTACCTCCTCCTGAATACCTCTGTAGTAACTGTCTTTTGTGATGATCCCTTGAAAGAATGAAAGATGAAGGACATAAGATAATTTAACTGACTTTCTGATCAAGAATTTTACTACTAAATATGGTTTGTTCAGTCAGATTTACAAAGCAATAGGCATATTCCTAAGTGAATCAGCTACTGCTAAGGTCTAAATAAAACCATAAATCAAATGTGTTTCTTTAGTAGTTACTATTCCCATCAGAATATGACCAGAACCCCTTTCTGCAACCAAAACTTGTTAACAGCTGTAAGTATTCTGAATTATGTATATTTTCTTGCTAGGAGAAACTGCTCATTCGGGAAGTGAAATTAGTTTATGAAAATATTGGATACAGCAATAAATGCAACCTGATTAAATGATGGGCTGCTATTAACAGAAGAATGATGAATAAATACATTGCTAAATTGATCTAATAGTTTTTAGTCTGTCTTTATTTTAACCTTATGAATGAAGGAGTTTAAAATAATCCTGGGTTTATACAGTGTTTTTTGTGTTGTGTTTTGGTTTTGTTTTTTTGTTTGTTTTTTTTTTTTTGCAAAATAGCTAATTTAGTGGAGAACTTATTTCCATGAAGTCTCAATAAATGACTCACCCTTAACTCTCATATAGGTGAATATCAAATCCCTAGTCGCTGCATGTGATGATTTTCAAACTAAGTCAATCGATACTTCAAAATAATTGAGTTTACTTGTGTCTCTTCCCAGGAGATGTATCAATGATTGTCTGAAGTAAGCAGCACTGTGAATCTGCCATGTTTGTACCAACTGTGTCAAGCCTGGTATTGATATTTACTGAAATTACATTTATATTAGCGGTCTTAAAATATTTTAAATTTGCTTTTCACTTTAGCATGCTTTTACTTTGTTTGTCTCTTATCTATCCGGATGTGTGGGATCCAGAGAGCAGAAGGCTGAATTAAAAATACATTGATCTTGCAGTTTACAGTTTATCAGAAGTAGTAGAGCAGTAACAGAGAGTGTAGCTGGGAGGGATATTGTTTAGACCGTAGGGAATAGTCTGAAGAAGAAGGGGAAGATGGAGTAAAGGAAAAAAACCAGTTGACCTCTGTAGGTCATGTCACATGTAAGAAGGAGAAGCTACTTTTCAAAAGGAAAAAAATGCAAACAATCCAGTCCAAGCCAACAAAATAAAACTTCCCTGGAGCCTGCAGTAGTATTTTGGCAGAAACTAGAGTTCAGAGGTAATCTCAGAGTATTTAATTTAGGCATCAGATTTTAGAATTAGTCACCAAAATAAAAAAAATAAAATCCCCAAGCAGTTCTGAAGTAAAAATCTTATGTGTTCACCATTAAAGCATTCTAAATTCTGCTGAAATTAACATTTGCTACTTGGTTATTAATAAATGTTAACTTCACAAGATGAAAAGTAGCAGATTTAAAAGTTATAATAGGAGCTAAACACAGATCAGTAATAAAATTTTTAGTTCAAGACTCTCAAACTTTTGAGTTGTTTCATAGCTAGATTGAGCTCTGAATTTGAAAATGTAATTAATTTCTCTACGCCTTGTTGGGACAGTTCATCTTCACTGAAGTGGATGAGGCCAGACCTCTCAGAACTGGGAAAGTTTTCCTGAGTGCATATGAGACAGGACATTTACACCACAGGGAAATGAACTGAACGTTTGAAAATGGCCACTATCATTTTAGGTATGTGAATTCTAATTCTCTGTTTGAAGTTTCTTAAATTTAGACATGGTGAAAATCAGCTTTGTCAATGACATTACTTTCCTGGTTAAGTCATCTTCTATGATTGCTTGGTAAAAATATGCTACGGAGGTAACATAGAGAAAAAAAAAGAAAAAGAAAAAAGTTGAATACTGTCTTTATCTCAAATACACCTGTCTGCTTTGTCTGCTTTGCAGTTTCTTAATGCTAGTATTAAATGCACTAGGGAAATAGCAAGAAAAGACTCTGTTCCAGTCTTTACCTATGATGATATGAAATGCTACTACCGTAGGTTCAAAAAAAGCAGATTTAAAAGAAATATCAGTGCTATATTTGCAAGATGACTGTCCTATACTGCCTAATTGAATAAAATTTGGACTTGTATGTTCCAAACAATAGACGAATTTGGAATTCTGATCAAAGTTACCATAACTGCATGAAGATTAAAACAGTGGGTTTTTTTCAGTGATCGAATATAATGAACAATACTCAAAAACATTGCCTTTTGAGGAAATGTTATGCAAAAGTTGCAGGCTGTTCATACTGAGGGACTAAGAAAGAATGATTGGATAGGTACTAGAATAGAGAAGAACAGAGGATCCTGGGGCTTTGGGAATCTGATGGATTTGCTAACATAGGGGAAGAGAATCTGCAGAATTCCAAAGGGATGTTGAGGAAGAGGCTGACCTTTTGATGAAGGCTGGTGATGAAGAAGGAAGGAGATCTAGGACAGCAAAGGAAGAAATATATTGATAAACTACGTGGAATGACACTTTAGCTGAAGCTAAATTGGCTGAAGCTAAAGTGATCTCTCCATCTATGAAAAAGGCAACTAATATTTTTAAGATCGGTGAGCCATTAGAGTCAGAGCTTAGTTTGATTTGACATTGGGTTTTGCACTGATACCAGTGGGATGCAGGGAGAGGGAGATGAAGCTAAGGAAGGTGAATTTTACATGATGACCGAACATGTTCAGTGTTGGTTGACATGTTCAGTGACATGAAAATGAAGAATAGACTGTTTAGACAGTTTCTGCATTATCTTTTAATTTTATTTTCTTTACCCATCTTTCAGCTTTATGTTTTTTTTCTGTTTTCTTTCTTTCTGCATTCATGTTTTTCAAAGCAGCAGTTTCTCATCCCATAAAATCATGAATGAATATACATAATGTCATCATTTGGTTTGGTGTTAACTCTAATATTAGAGAGACATAAAGGGAGGCATAACATTTACGTGGATGTTTTTAAAATCCAGGACATTATTTGCAGGTGTAAATAATACTGAGAAAAGACAGCTCCCTCTGATACAAGCTTGTATCCACCTTATATTTGTAGTACAGCATTTGTGCTGTAATGAATTTCACATTCCTAACAACAAGAAAAAAAACCACAAAACACCCTCCAGCCCTCCAGATCAAAACACACCCCACTCTCCCCAACTCTATATAACATTGAGTCAGATTAATGCCCACAGGTCTGATAAAGCAATTAGATTAGGTGAATGTTCAGTAATGCTCTTCAAATGTTTACCCTCTTTCAGAAATATTTGCTGAAGTGGAAGCAAATACCTGTTTGTGTAAGAGTACTGTGGATCAAGGATCAGTGAAGAGCTAGAGAACTTGAATTTGAAGAACTGAAGAAATAGTGTAACACAAACAGAACATCCGCCAAAAAAAATCTCTGTGAATGAGGTATGTTGCCATTTAAACTTGACTTCAGTTAACTGTCGCTTTGGACGAAGGTCTGGCACTATAAAGAGTACAAAACCAGGGATATTACATCTAAGGGGCTACACAAGAACTAATATACCAAATACAGGAATATATTTATTACCCCAAAGACAATGTTGTTTGATATTAGACAGACGTCTATACTTCTTGAATGTCCCCACAGTGTAGAAAAGATGTAATATAGAGCTGAAATCAGTGGTTTAAGCTCAGTGTCACTAATTGCCCTATAGAAATGAATGAATAAAAAGTGAGAACTGCAGCACTTTTTTGGGTCTGGCTTCAAACTTTTCAGTGAATGTTATCAGAATTTGTTTTATCGGTGTGACTGCTTACTTGGTGATCAAAGAAGTAGAGTACATCTCTACAGGAATAATTTGGTGCAAATCTAATGTGGTTTATGCATGCATTAGTCATCAGCTGCTCTACTACCAGTGGAATAACGCACATGTAACATTAGGACTCAGAAAAGACAGTCTAAGTGACTACTTGCTCTTTAGGACACTGTAGAAGTTAGCTATCTTTTCAAGTTTTCCTGAACACTGGTGGGCAGCTAAATGATTGGTTTATTTACTGGGAGCCAAAAGAATGCTGACCTGCAAATACCCTTAGTCTTCAGAGACTTTTAACAGGGCTATAACCAGAGAACTTTTCAAATTTGCAGTCAGAAGAAGGCACGGGCTTCTCAAAAATAGTAAGTTCTTTTAGAATTAGGTGTCTTCTCAGTGTTTTCATAATTCAGATGAAGAGAAACATAATTTTCACCCATGATTACTGAACAGTAGACTATGCCTTGTGGGAGCTGATATGAATTCTTCCATCAGCGTCAAGGGAGACAGAATTTTCATATTGATTTCTGGGTGTGTGTGCATTATATTCATGAACAGCTAGAGTGAAACACTCTGCCTACATCCTTAAATCTGCATTTCACACTTCTACATACAAAATAGGTATAAAATTGCATATACTATGCTCTGGGGCTTATAGCCTTGGATATGGAGAAATTGGGTCCTAAATGTGTTAGTTGACAAATATACAGATTCCCTGAGAAAATCCTTAAATGCACAAATTTACTGCTGGCTACATACAGTATGTGTGCAAATCAATTTCAATGACATGATAAAGGATGTTACAGATTTTTTGAGGAGTGTTGTGATAGCAAGTTTAAAACGTACTTGACAAATATAAACTACCAATGAAAACTCAAAGGAAGAAAAAGTAAACTGTGTCTATATTGATTAGAAGAATAGTGTTAAGAGTGTTAAACCTGTTGGAGGTTTAAACAAGCTGTATTCATGTCCGTGTTTTACAATATATATAATACGTCACCATTTTTAGGAACAGTAAATAGTCCACTGAAAATTTCTCAGGTTTTCCTGCAAGTGGATAATTTTGGATTACTTTTTTGTTGTTCCTGTTTGGTAGGCCGCAGAGGTGGATGATCATTCACATTTTTTAATTTCATTTTTTTTGTGCGTGTTCCCTTTTTGTTCACTTTCCATGTACATTTATGTGATTGAGTTTTATTGGCATGGCAGTTTGCAAAAAGTGAGCTTCAAAGTCAGGTGCATGATGATGAAAGGAAAATGGATTTTAAATTTACGTGCATAAAGTAATCCTACCAGCAGTGTTTGCACATTCATCTACTCAGGAAACAGGTCTAATGGTGATGTTCATTTCTGTCTAGTCGCAATGAATGAAGTGCACAGTAACTTGTGACCTCTTTAAAATTACCCTGAGAACTAAGACATTTCTCGGAAGATTTTAGCAGTTGTGTTCCTGTATTAGGCTGAGTGATTGCAAAGATCTTTTCATTTGGTACAAAATCATTAGAAGGCTCAAGTAACCAGATAAGCTGGAGAAAATATTGGTGTAACTTTAATGTAAATTTTATTTTCACTGAAATTTAAAAATACTTTTATTATTCTGTGTCATTTTTTTTCATCTGTCTTCTCCCAGCTTCCCCATACAACCCATTCCAAACTCACCTGGTACTATCTAAAATGATATAATTTCTGCCTACGGGCATAAAAAACCCCACAACATTCAAGGTTTCTCAGAATAGCCTGTATTATATGTAAGTAATTTTCAAAGAGTAAAATTGTACTTCAGTTGTACAAAGTTTTGGAACCTATGCATAGTAATGTTGGTTTGCAGTACTTATATACCTTTCATGTGAACCTGATGAGTGTAATTTAGTTCTGACATCTATTCAAAGGTCTTGATCAGTTCAGGTTGAGTTGCCTTACTGGATCAGGACCAGACAGCAGGAGATTCCCATTTTTTGCTAATCATCTTGTCTATTCCTTTTTGAATGGAACTCCATTTCCTCTTTTGTTGTGCGCTCTGAAGCTTTGTTTAGGCTGGTTTATAAAAGACTGAGTGATGGGGATTCCAGTAAAACCTACAAGAACTTTTACACAAAGCCTCTACCATTGGTGATGTTTAAGGGCATGGGATATGAATTTATGTATTTATTTGATCAGAAGTTTTGGGATATAGTCTAAGTTCTAATGGCTAAATAATTTCATTTCTCAATGAAAGCCAAAAACTGCTGTTATGTACATATTAAAAAATGGAAACTGACTGGATACAGAAGGTTCTTCTTCCATTAATTGACTTGCATTTCCCACTGTGACACTGAAAACCAAAATTAAACTTATAAGTAATGTGATATAATTATTGAAATATGCTCTCTTCCACATGCCCAATGTAAGTGAGCAGCCTGCAGTCAAAGAAGTTACATTCCCCTTATTTAATTGCCCCCCAAATTAAAGTAAAAAAGTTTATTTTCTAGTTTTCTTTGTTATTTGGTGAAAATCATCAAAAATTTAGCAGTTTCATTGTCCAGTGCACAAAGATTTCATTTTCAGTCTTTAAAGCTACGCTTATAGTCTCTTTCTAGATAGCTCTATTCCTTTTTCCATTTCATCTAATAGTAGTTGTATGCTCTAGCACAAATTTGTGTTACAGAGAAAAGTCTTTACTATTTAAGGTGGATTGTTTCCTTTCTATTTGCAAGAGTTTTATTTCCCTAATGAAAGAGTTGGTTATTGAATTATGGAGTTAAACTAGAGCGTCTAATTTCAAACTCTGTCCTTTATAGTCTCTTAACTTAGCTTCCGTTTCTCTACATTTTCCATTTTCACATATGTATCCATTATATTGTGTTTAACTGAAACTACAGTCTTAAAAGTCAATACATTTCATGTTTCTGGGCTTGCAAGTTAGCTTTTGTTAATTTATTATTATTATTTTGTTTTTAAGTCTCTATCAAACCAGATGTCAAAATTGTGGAAGAATTGTAGCCCAAAGGATTCTAGTAACATGTCACTATTCTCAGTTTGAGCATGGTTGGCAGCAAAACTATGTAGTGCCTATGTAGTTTAGAAAATAGTGATTCCCAGGAGAAATCCATTTGTCCTTTGATGGGATGAGCCTTCTGATCAAAGATTTGCATACACCTAAAATGTAACTGAACTGTGTAGCCTGGGAGAAAAGATGGTATGTGCACCTCACTTGCTATTATTCTGCTCTCATGCTGTATCTTCTCTTACACTGATACAATTCTGAATTTGTATTTCAAGCCCAATTATGGAAATGGTAGAGAACTCAAACTGCCTAATTAAAGTTATTTTAGAACATAGAGCTCTAATACTTCATTCAGTACTTGGTGTAACCAACAAGAACACTGTCTTATATTGAAGGCAGAAAGATGTATAGTAGATGGACCCCAAGGTTTGGAGAAACTTGTATGAAGCCCTTAGCCAAAGGTGTGCTAACTACATATTGACATTTTTGCATTACTTTGTAATTAAAAGCAGTAAAATAGTTTTTTTTTAAATCATTATACTTTCCTTGTGTATGTCTTCAAAAGGATGTAACCTGGATGGTAATACTTGTCCTCTGTTTGATGGTGGAAGAGGTAGAATTTACTGGGAGGAGGAATCTCATTTATGTAGTATTTGGGTTCCTACAGTGTCTTGCAAACAAGCTTGCAAGATGCATACAGTGCCAAAGTTAGACATTCACATCCATAGCCTGGGTCATCATCATGTTTCTCTGGGATTGATAAAACACCTTTTCGACAGTACAGTATAGCAAAACATCATTATTAAGTGTTTCCACTCAGGCTGATAAAAAGAACCAATTTAATTAAATCCAAAGTGACTTTACTGAAAACACTACTGGCAGATGAAAAGCGTGTTAAGCAAACTGCTATCTTTTCTTCCTTCTTTCAGACAGTTTTTGTTCTCCTTCAGTAGTTTTTTCTGTGATGTGATGAAAAGAAACATTTTTTGTACCCAAGTAACAGAGTATTTCACTAGGCTTGCATTTCTTGCATAGGGAGAAGTGACAACCACAAGAAAACTAAGGAACGGCACTTGTTTTAAAGGGTCACGCAAGCAAAATGCCTTTTCTTATTGGATATTGTATTTTCTTTTTCCCCAAGTGTATGTTTCTTCTGGCCTTGTATGTTTAATTCCATTTATCCTGAGCCCCAATTTACTTTTTAGTAGCACTTTTAAAAAGGTTAATTCAACCTATTTATGTGTACAGGTGAAATTTCCCTGTATTCTGTTTTAGGGGTATCAATATTTACCAACACTATTTATATAGAGTTTATTTTCTTTATTGTTGAATTACAGGTAGGGTTGAACATAAAAAAACCCCATTCCACAGGTAATGAAAAAAACCCAAACTAAGATAAGAAGGGCTTATTACAAGATTTCTCAAGCATATATTAGCTATCTCAAAATACATAATACTGCTTTTTTGCAACACCCTCTACCCAGCTTTTTGTGAAGTTGAACCCCTTTGTAAAACTTATATTTTCTTCAGAAAGTCAGATTTTTCCCAAGCAAGTGGTTGAGACAGGACTGAAATAAATATATGAAACAGGTTGTCCTGAGAGGTGGTGGAATCTCCACCCTTGGAAATATTCTGAATTCACCTGAACAAGTTCCTGAGTGACCTAATTTGACTATGGAGTTGGCCCTACACTGATGGTGTGTGTTTGTAGGTTGGATTATATGACCTCTGGATCTTAAATTATTCTATAATTATATGATACAGCTGAAGTGGGAAATTTGTAGGAAAGTGGTAATGCCAGATGATTTTAAATTTAGATTGCAATAATGAGTATCCATACAGAGTCACCTGAATGCCAGATGTCCTACACGGTTCCAGTGGGATAGTTTGCAAAGTAACAGTCATCACATTTTGAATAAGCATTGCAGAAAGAATGGATATTTACTTTGGAATCTTTCCAGTGGGAGCAAAAAAAAGTAAAATCTGATTCCAGAAATTGGAAGACTAGTATAAAGCTTCATTTCTGTGTAACCTGAGTGAGCATTTTCAAGCTGATACATATTTAAGAGGTATGCAAGTGAATAAATACATTCCAAAATGATTGAAATCTGTTTGAGTGCTCTTCTGATAAGCAATCCAATTTTACGAACACCAGTTATTTCTACTGTGGATGATCCATGCAAGAAGAAAAATCTTGGATGTAAAAGTAAGTCTGAAAGCTCCTTAAAAATTTGAGTTTTCTTGGAGCTCGAGCTGGGAATACACCTCTGAGAGCAGGTAGGGGATTGGAAGAACTCTTTAAATGATTGCATGGTATATATTACCTGATAGAAGAAGAACAATACTTTTTTCTGTCCATTGTACATCTTGTCTCTAAGTTGGAGAGACATCAATCTGATAGGTGGACCACTTGGTGGATAAAGAACTGGCTGGATGGCTGCACGCAGAGTTGTGGTCAATGGCTCAGTTAAAAGTGATGATTTGACATAGCTCTTCTACTTTGGAGCTGGATGGAGGGTGATTGTTATGTCAAGAAACAGGAATGCCAAAGCTGGAAAGACAGATTTTGGCATTGCATTCGTATCATACGTTATATCTACAGCAGGTTACACTCTTACGCAAATTGTATTTAAACAATTTGAAGTCTCAGACCTGGAGTCATGCTGACTGCCTGCAATTTGAACATGCTGATACTCCAAGCCAAGGGCACAACAATATTAAAGCAGGCTTTTACTAATATTGTTAAATCATCAGCTTGTTTAAATTTGTTCGCTATCTGATCCTCGGTAACATCAGGTCATTTCTTCCCGTGAATTTTATTTCCCTGCTGCAGTGCTTTACCCTTGCAAAATGCCCGTTTCTGAACCAGATCTCTGCTGTTTTACAGTTTCCCACATGGCAAAGCACTGATACCCAGACATTAAAAATCCTAAGTAAACCCTTGTCTAACCACTGTGTGCATGAAAGTTGTCCTCTTTCTCTCAAACATATTAGCCTGGCTATGAAAAAGGGAGGAAGGCTAATACTTTATGATGTTTAACAAAGGATGCCTAAATAAATTTTCCTTCTTCAGTCTAGCTTCTCACCTCAGTCATTGATGACTGCAGAATTATCAACCTTTTGTACTCAGCATTCCTCTAATACAACACATAGCAAAAAGGCAAGGAGGCAGAGATGGGAAACACTATTTTTCTGCTTCAGCAACTCATTACCAGTTGTGGACTGTATTTATTAAAATTTTTTAAATGATTAGCTGTAACTACCATGGTTTTGCTGCCTAGTTCTTATTTCTGTGAAGGAAGATGACCTGCAAAGGAAGGAAGATGAAACTGCAAGGAATGAAACTGCAAGGAAGATGAAACTGCAAATACAACTCTGTACACACCTGTTGTCTGTAATACCTACCCTTTAACAAAGCTGACTTCAGTAACCTGCTGTGTACTTTTAGACTAATCATTGTTCCCATACACTGTGTGATTTTAGCTCACTACCTGAAATTCAGGGATAATTATTCTTTTTTTAAACCTTTTCCAGAAGGCCTGAGGAAGATAACATTTGACCTAAGTACTAAAATCTTTGAAGTAAAAGGGATGCACCTTGGTTTTTGGGGTTTCTTTTCTCATGTGCTTCCTAGTTTTTCAACATAGAATATGTCAACCAAATAAATTGTAGTGGGTCTTTTGCTCCCTCTCTTTGGTTTGATTAAAAAATGGGGAAGGAATTATAAAGGAAGGCATTTGCAATCTAAATTATTGAGGTGTTTTCTTAATGTAACATCTTTAAAGATGAGGTACCTCATGGCTTTATACTCACAAATAAAATATAGAAATTCCAAAGCCATAAAGCAGCTGATAG
Source organism: Psilopsiagon aymara (assembly GCA_024733675.1). Taxonomy (NCBI): domain Eukaryota; kingdom Metazoa; phylum Chordata; class Aves; order Psittaciformes; family Psittacidae; genus Psilopsiagon; species Psilopsiagon aymara. The sequence continues at coordinate 1,196 of JANRGW010024808.1, read as the reverse complement.
GAACTTTGATTTCAATTTGCTAATTTTGGATGCGACAGGCATGCTTCATGTATTCTTAGGTTGAGTGTTACATGGCTTGTAAAATGAAAAAAATGTTCTCTAACCTTAACTGCTGTAACTAATGGTATAGTTCTAATGAATTGTGATACATGTAACTCCTTGAAAGACTTACAACAGTTGGAAATCTCAAATAGGTCCCAGGGTATTTACCAGATAAATTTTATGAAAAAACAAACCATATATATATGTATGTATGTATACAAAAAACACTATAGCAGATATGTAGAAGTTAACAGAGAATTATGATGATAAAAAAAGTAGTAATATCAGTAATGATTTGCAATATAACATTATCAGTTACTCTTGCAATGATGGGAAACTATTTCTAGAGCACACAAGCAGATAAGTAGAAGTGGAGAGTTTTCATTCTATGATTTCTGCATATTTGGAGTCTTGCTCCTTTGCCTGCATTGAGTCTATTTTGTGGAAGATATGAACCAACTGTCAGATAGTCATCATACTCATAGTTGAATAAAGGAGGGGGAAACAGTTAAAGGAGCAGTTACTGAGGTGTATACTTAATACACTGTGAAGAGTTGATAGCATTATTAGTCATTCCCTTTTTCATTTTCATGAAATATTGAGGAGAATCAGTCACATAGCAAATAAACACTTAAGAACTTGGGACTTTTATTCCACTCAATCTATCCTAATATATTGTCTCTGCATCTTTGTCAGTAAAAAATGGTGCAGAATCCTTTTAATGACCTGCCCTTGTAGTGACTTTGTAGAAGAACTTAAATAGACCAGAGACTAAAAGGAAACATAGAACAGAAAGATGCAAATAATTTTAGAACATTTTCACTTATATTTGAGCAGAGAAGTGGTTTTTAGAACATTTTCACTTATATTTGAGCAGAGAAGTGGTCATGGGCCGTTATTTTTTTATTTATTTATTGAAGTACTACTTTTGCTCTAGTTTGGATTTATTCATATTTGGGCTGAGCAGAGGCTGATTCATTCTTTCACTGTTAATCAGAATGTAAAGAGGAGTGCCTCTATACAAATGCCCGTAGCATGGGGAACAAACGAGGAATTAGAGATGTGTGCACTTTTACAGGGTACGATATCATAGGCATCACAGAAACATGGTGGGATGGCTCCTATGACTGGTGTGTTGGAATGGAAGGTTACAG
>JANRGW010024807.1:0-20606 GCA_024733675.1 Psilopsiagon aymara | reverse complement strand
GGGCGCTCGGTGCTGGCTGGGCCTGGAGAGCCGCCGTGTGGGGGCAGACCCCGCAGTGCCGCTGCCGTGCGGGGCACCGGCCTGCTCGGGCGGCTCTGTGGCGTTCTGAGCAGAAGGCGCCGTTCGCTGTTCTTCTTTGCCCTGGTGTATGTTGGTTTTGTTTGTAGCTATACCACAGTTTAGTGATGAACCCATACCTGAATTTGCAGCATCAGTAATTCTCTCAGAACTGTTGCACGCTCTTGGGCAAACAAAGGGCAGTCTTAGTGACGGTAGATACATTCAGTTATTTGAGCAAAACCAAATGGAAGGACAAAAGGTGACTTTTCAGGCAAAAAAACACCTGGATGAAAGGCGCAGGTTGCTCTCGGACGCTTTACTGGATAGGTCTAGAGTTGAGTCATAGCGTGAAGATGAGTGTGTGCTTTCAGCTAACACCTTTCCAATGCAGTGCAAGCCCTGGCAGTGATTGGAAGCACAGCACTTAGTCAAAGGGAGAGGAATAGGTATGAATAAAATAAATGTTAACAAAATGGGGTTTGTTTTGGGTTTTTCTTTCAGTTGTAAATATTAGTCAACAAAGCTAAAGACATGTGGGAGGGTTCTGTTATAACAGCGAAAACCACATTAAGTATAAGAGAAACTAGAACAGCTGTTACAAGTCCAGCAGAGATTATTTGATAGTAGTTCCTAATGGGGTAATGAAGACACTGCCTGTTTGTGTTATGTATTTAACAAAGTAAGATAGATTTTGCTGTGCAAGGACAATAAAATATTGTGTAGGCTTCTTATTTACAAGGTCAGTAATGGCAGTTTTGCAGAACTGACTGTGTTAGATGAGCACATATCTAGGTTGCTTACATTTGTTTTAGTGACTCATATATACTTGAGCCACCGCAAACATTGCCAGTTCCATAGCGTTCCATGGGTTGGTTAGGCTGGTGGTGGCCTGAAATAATAGAAAAGCTGATGAGTGAGCAAATATTTATGTAATTATTGAGAATGGCTTTAATTGCATCTCTGTCATGTTTGAAGACCTGTGTTCCTCTGATGCTGCAGTGGGTGACTTGTTTCCTAGCTGAAGCATCAATAATCACCAGTGTATTAGATTTCACAGTATGGTTTGGGTTGGAAAGGACCTTAAGATCATCCAGTTCCAACCCCCTGCCATGGGCAGGGTCACCTCACCCTATACCATGTCACCCAAGGCTCTGTCCAACCTGGCCTTGAACACTGCCAGGGATAGAGCGTTTACCACTTCTTTGGGCAGCCCATTCCAGTGCCTCAGCACCCTCACAGTAAAGAACTTCTTCCTTATACCTAACCTGAACTTCCCTTGTTTAAGTGTAAGCCCATCACCCCTTGTCCTACCACTGCAGTCCCTGATGAAGAGTCCCTCTCTGGCATCCTTGTAGGCCCCTGTCAGATACTGGAAGGCTGCTGTGAGGTCCTCATTTATGCCGGGCTTTGACCTTGGGATGTTTCTGTTCCCTATGCCCTCACCCTCCCCCAAAAAGTTATTGAATCCCTGTCATGATTTAAGTTCTTACACCGCCAAATGTCAGGGTTTGAAGTGAATGTGTTTGTGTTTGTGTCAAAAAGTAATGGCAGGGAATACAGGAGAGCCACTTGACTTTGTTGAGGTTGATTTTGAAATAGCAATACAATTCTAGTTTAAATGGTTTATAATGGGGGGGGGGGAGAGCAGGATTGAACAGTTGATTATGAATAACTCCTTAGTTTTGGTGCAAGAGGTCTTGAGCAGCCCTGGACTTTGGCTGATTTTACTTATCAAAGGCAAGCTTGAGAGGCATCTTTATTTCGGTACATAAGTATGTCCATTTGCAATGTTGGTCTTTCTTACCAGTTTCTGAACCACACCAACAAGACCCCAAAAAGCAGTAACTGGAAGCTTAAGTTTGGTAACCTCATTTGGGGTATTTAGCTGTTAATCAAAGCCATTAAAATGCATTTACTAACTCTTAGAACAAACTACCGGAGGAAGTGATGTTGCCACATCTAAATTGGTGGTATCTTTGAGGAGTTCCTTTAAAGTGTAACTGAAAATTCAGCTCAAATGTAGAAGAGAAAAGGTTTATTGGCTGGTGTTCAGGTTAGACTGAATGAGGCAATAATCTCTTTTAAAGTCTATGAATCTTCGAATAACCCAGTCATTCCCTGTATTTGCTCTGCATTTGCTGATGCTCTGCTGCCCATTTTGACTCGTATAGATAGGTTGAAATGTCTTGCTGTGGGTGCAAGTTGTAAAGGCTTTTCGGAAAGGCTTTATAACTGTAAAAGTAAATAACGGAACAGACTGTATTTGGTGACACCTCCCTCGCTGCTTTTAAAGAGCAATTTAGGAATCAGAAATAAAGGTTAGCTTTTGCTATCTCCTTGCATCAAGCCAAGATCATAGAATCATAGAATGATGGAATGGCTAGGGCTGGAAAGGACCTTAAGATCATCCAGTTCTAACCCCAGAGGCACCTCACACTAGACCATGTCACCCAAGGCTCCATCCAACCTGGCCTTGAGCACTGCCAGGGATGGAGCATGTTACCACTTCTTTGGACAATCTTTTCCAGTGCCTCAGCACTCTCACAGTAAAGAGCTTCTTCCTTATATCTAACCTGAACTCCCACTTTAGTTTGAACCCATTCCCCCTTATCCTGTCACTACAGTCCATAATGAAGAGTCCCCCTCCAGCATCCTTGTAGCCCCCTTCAGACACTGGAAGGCTGCTCTGAGGTCTCCACGCAGCCTTCTCTTCTCCAGGCTGAACAGCCCCAACTTCCTCAGCCTGTCTTCATATGGGACGTGCTCCATTCCCTGATCATCCTCGTGGCCTCTCTGCGCTTGCTTCGACAGCTCCATGTCCTTCTTACATTGAGGACACCAGAACTGCACACAGTGCTGCAGATGAGGTCTCACGAGAGCAGAGCAAAGGGCAGGATCACCTCCCTTGACCTGCTGCTCGCACTCGTTTTGGTGCAACCCACTATACCGTCAGAATTTAAGTCATAACTAGGCTGTGCTACTGGAATCCTGCTGCCAGGGGAGCGGAGTCACACTGTAATCCTTCAGTCAGTGTTTACGGTGGCACAGCCCTGCAGGGTGACCTGCTTTACGGAATTGCTTAATTGCTGGCAGTTCCCAAAGCATGGAGAAAAGTAGTTCACAACTTGTACAGCCGTAATGGAGACTTTTAACCATTGTAAGCACAATTCTAGAAAAGACAGCTAACTAACTTTTGATCTTTGCGTTCCATTAATGAGAATGCAATGTGTAATACACTGGTCAGTATTTGTCCCTGTTTATTTTGCGAATCTTTTGTAATAAATTTAAATTATTTTTGTAGTTGCTGCTATCTAAGTCGAAGATTAAATCAGCTATCAAGCCATGATCCGTTGTGGAAAAGACACTGCAAGAAGTACTGGCTTATTTCAGAGTAAGTGTGGTTGTTTAAGCCTTTTTTCTATTAAAATGAAGCTTATATTACTGTGCTGTCTGGTTTTGTCCCCATTACTTCTAGTAACTCTTAAGACTGCATTGCTTTCACCCACGTCTTACCAAACTGATGAAAGGTTAGAGCTATCAGAAATACTCATCTCCTAAAAAAGCTTCATGGAAGTACAAGTGTTAAAAAGCTTTATGGATGGGTAGAGAAGAAATGCAGCTTCTCCTTCAGCCTCGACATTAAGAGGGCAACTTAATCTTATCCGACTCTAGATATTCTATGAAAGAAAGTAATACTCTGAGTGCTATAATTATGAGGGGTACATCTGGATGGATATGTTAAGGGGTACAACTGGATTCTTATTTCATTACTGGAATCACAGAAGAGATGAGGTTGGAAGAGACCTTTTTTGATCCTCTAGTCTAACTCCCCTGCTCATGCAGGGTCACCTAGAGCAGGTTGTCCAGGACTCTGTCCGCCGTCTTATCAATGAGCACTGCTGAGAAGAGTCTGCCTCTGCCTTTACTCCCTCCCATTAGGTAACTGTACACATTGATAAGATCCCCTTGAACTTTCTCTGGGCAGAAGAGTTCTCTCAGTCTTGTAATCATGTTTGAGGCCCTGCGCTGGACTTTTTCCACTACATCAATATCTTTCATGTAATAGGAAGCATAGAACTGGACACAGTGCTCCACTTGTGGCTGCTACAATTTGGAGTCAAGCATCCTTTGTCAGATGTTAGCACATTTTTGACAGCCTATCTTCCTATAGCCTTCTGTTGTACCTGGGGGGAGAACTGAATATTCAGTAATTCGTTAAGAAATTGACTTTCCGCATCAGCGCCCAGAGTTCTCATTTAACTCTCTGTTTGCTCCTTAATCCTTCTTTATTGGGTGAATAAAGGAGTTTGTGACTAATGCAGTAGATCAGAAACATGTGGGGTTTTTTTTCAAGCCTTGTCTTTGTATGTGTGAAATGCGATGTGAATTAGCCAGTCACCAGTTCTAAGATTTAATAATAGGCAGTACTCTATTTAAAGAAATACTGTTTTTCCCCTGGTACTAAGTACCCTGACTGTTTCCTAATTCTGTTCCAAGTTGCTGTTGAATAGATGCCAAAATTAAATGAGTTTGTGTAGCTTCATGCGGCTCAGAGTGTTCCCAGCTTAATATTATGCATACTTCTGCTGCCAAATAACTCCTTGGGTATAGAAGTTAAGCTTTTTCAGGCTGTTTTTTTAGCTTCTTTTCTTCATATCCACTTAGAGAGGAAAAAAGCCAAAGAAATCAAAGCTGGAAAGCCATCTTCATCAGTACCTACTCTGACCTGGGAAGATACATCCAATACTATGCTACATTGAAAAAAGCCTGGGATGACCTGGAAAAATACTTGGGACAGAGGTGTCCTCGGATGATTGGTTCTTTGAAAGGTACAGTGTAATACATAGTAGGTTGCCTGTTGTTGACTTTCATACTGGCACAGGTTGCCCAAAGAAGTTGTGAATGCTCCATCCCTGGCAATGTTCAAGGCCAGGTTGGACAGAGTCTTGGGCAACAGGGTCTAGTGTGGGGTGTCCATGCCCATGGTGGGGGTTGGAACTGGATGAACTTAAGGTCCTTTCCAACCCAAAGCATTCTGTGATACTGCTTTCATCCTATGTGTGTGTTTCAGTGACAATATTTGGGGGGAAAGGTTCATGTCACTTCATAAATACTTTCTGCTTAAGTCAGGCTTCTTGAGATTTCATCAGATGGAGACTGGTGCTATATTAAGTAATCATCTTCCTTTCAGACATACATAGTATTCATTCTGTGCTGCCTAGCATGTAGTAAAGTCACCAGATATTGACTTGAGTCCATGTTTGTTTGATCAGAGTATTTAAAAATTACGTGTTTGGTACTGGAAATACTTAATTTTTAGTGATTCTGGCCACTAGCATGAATTTAATCAGTGGAAGATGCTTGAGGCCATGTTAGTAGGCATCTGCATCCCAGAGTTGGTCTGACTTTACCTTGCTTTTGTACATCTGTGTTCTTCACTTTCTCTGAATCATAAATGGCAAAATACTTGGAAACATGTATTCCTTTTGTGATAACATAAACAACCTTCCATACTGTTAAGGTTGCTGGGGCTACTTAACCTTCTCTTCGGAAAGTGAAAACATGATGTTATGTCTAGAATGTAGCAAGCTTTTGCCTTATTTTTAGCCCTGCAGCTCTATTGAAATTACTTGAAATAAGATTTTGAAGGAGAGGTCTTAACACAACCTTTAATACCAGCTGTGTCAGGAAGAGCGCACAAGGGACAGAGTAGTGGAGGCACATTACATTTGAGAGTCTTGTAGGAGCATCAGTTCTTGATTTCCCCTCCAGAACTGCCACTTACTGTCTCTTTTTGTACACAGAGAGTGTGCAGGAGGAAGATCTGGATGCTGTGGAAGCACAAATAGGGTGCAAACTCCCTGATGACTATCGTTGTTCATTTCGTATTCATAATGGACAGAAGCTCGTTGTTCCTGGGTAAGGAGCAAAAACTACATACCAAATTGTTCATTCCTTTTCTATTTCTTGGGTAGTTACTTTATTAACAAGATAAAATGTCTTCTGAACAAGATAACTGAAGCATTTAAATGTAACTGAGTGATGGCTTGAAGTGACACTTCTAGAATTGGCTATCTTCTAGTCTCAGGAGCAATTGAAAACACAGTATGGTTTTGCTGAAATTACTCTTGCACTTCAGTCGTTTTTCCTAGTGAGAGCCCTGCTTTAGTTTCCTTTTTGGTAATAACTAGAACTTCCAACAGTTGGACTTTCAGTGGTACCACTGCAAGTTGCTCCCCTGAAGTTTGGTGTTGTATTACATGAGTAAATTGGCCTCTCGATCTGTTCAGGAATTACTATTTAATAACTCTTTTCATTAAAATGATTAGGGAGTGGCTTTCAAACCAGGTAATCATTTCAAGTAGAATCGTAGTCAGTTCTGCAAATGAAGTCTTCTCAGTAGAAGATTTGATACAATTTGATGAGGTTTCAGCAATTAAAAACTCCTCCTGCATTAAGGTTAGAAGGTAAGTAACCAGGCATAGTTTCCTGTCTTGCAGCTATAGGCAGAGTTAGCAGGTCAGCACCTGATAAATGCTGCCAGTGTTAGCTAAAGATTGAAGCTTCAGCAAATCATTGCATTGCGTGTAGTGGGCAATGCATCATGTTACTTTACCAAAACCTTCTCAAGTTAAGAAAGTGCAGCTTTCTCCAATCCCAATGTTGCATGTGGCCAGCAGGTTGAAGGAGGTGACCCTGCCCTCTATTCTGCTCTCGTAAAGACCCCACTTGGAGCACTGTGTGCGTTTCTGGTGTCCTCAACGTAAGAAGGACATGGAGCTGTTGGAGCAAGTGCAGAGGAGGCCATGAGCATGGTCAGGGGCTGGAGCACCTCCCATATGGAGACAGGCTGAGAGAGTTGGGGCTATTCAGCCTGGAGAAGAGAAGCTGTGTGGAGACCTCAGAGCAGCCTTCCACTATCTGAAGGGGCCTGCAAGGATGCTGGAGAGGGACTCTTCATTAGGGACTGCAGTGATAGGACAAGGGATGATGGGTTTCAACTTAAACAGGGGAAGTTCAAGTTAGATATAAGGCAGAAGTTCTTTACTGTGAGAGTGCTGAGGCGCTGGCACAGGTTGCCCAGAGAAGTGGTAAATGCTTCATCCCTGGCAGTGTTCAACAGGTTGGACATAGTCTTGGGTTATTTGGCCTAATGTAAGGTGTTTCTCGCCATAGCAAGGGGTTGGAACTAGGTGATCTTAAGGAACCTTCCAACCCAAATCATTCTGTGACTCAATGTGCAGAAGGAATATGTGGAACATTTTTATGCAGCCATAAGGATGACTTCCAGTTCTCTTTCTTTTCCAGGAAAACCTTTTTTTAGAGAGGAGATAGGTGCCCTAGTTCTATAGACTTCAGATACAGCTTGTGTGCTTCCTGCTCTTCCTCCTACTTTTTCACTCCCACAAAGCCTCTAGTGTGATGATGTGCCTAGAAGATTTGGGACTAGTTGTCATTGTTGGATGCTTCAGCTTTCTGTGTTTGCATGTTAGCATCTCTTTAAACTGCACAACATGCTAATTCCAGCAAGACTATGGGAGGGAAAAGAGGAATGGAAGCTGTTGCCCAGGATGGGAGCAGCTTATATCACACTGACATGTAGCAGCTTTCACCTGAGTCACTGCTTTCATAACACCAGTAAAAGCTTTAGCATCTGCAAGAGTTTATATCTGAGAACATCAGTGAAAGGCAAATTAGTAGGGATTATGGGTGGGGAGGTATATATGACAGGTTTGTGTACTCCTCTTACTGCTGTGCACACTCCTGTAGTGTGTGCCCTTGTAGTTGATTAATTTGATCATGTTACCCCTTTTTTTACCATTCTTACATTGTCTGTTTCTTTATTACATTGAATGTAGATTGCTTGTTTATTTTCACCGTGGCTGGCATCTGGCCCAACATTCATATCAATGTTAAATTTAGTTTCCAATACTCCCCTTGTTCCTATTCTGTCCCATATTTCAGATTAATGCTACTTTTCTTACGTGCGAGAGGGGAAAAAATTAGACAGTTGATGGTCCTGCCATGTCCTGCTGATGAATATTTTCTCATTCTCTCCTTGTGTGTCTGTTTACTTGTGTCTCTATGCCTTTAGTTTTTATACTGAGATTATAATCTCCTTGGCTCAATGGTTATTTTGCTAGTATACTTCTCAGCCTTTTGTCCACGCCATAGAGAACCTTGCTTGCTAGTTTTGATCAATGACTGTTACTGCAGTGGGTTGAAAAGTCATGGATGCTTTGATAGTATTGAAATGAACTTGCACTAAACTTAAGATATAGAGATGTATATATATAGATAGATACTAAGATATATATAGATAGATACAGATAAGATGTATTCTGCTGCTATAGGAAGCTGCATCAGCTGTGAACAGCTTCTTCGAAGTAGTTGCAGAGATGATGGGAATCACCAACACAGTTTAAAATATATACAAGGAAGTGTTTATCTTGGAGCCATCAAGCCTCCCTTTGCAGAGGTTGATGCTGTGAACTAATAACCTAGTTCAGCACCTAGGTGTTAGACTTGGAGTTCATCTGAGTCTCATATGCATAGCATCAATCCTTAGAAAGGTTTAAAGCTGTCTTTGCCTTGTGAGTGGTATCTTCCCTTTATCATTCGTTTTTTGTTGCTGTCTGTGCAGTTTGATGGGAAGCATGGCGCTGTCAAACCACTACCGCTCTGAAGACTTGCTGGATATCGACACCGCTGCTGGAGGTTTTCAGCAGAGGCTAGGCCTGAAGCAGTGCCTTCCTCTTACTTTCTGCATTCACACTGGCCTGAGTCAATACATGGCCCTGGAGAGTGTGGAGGGTCGAAATAAATACGAGATCTTCTATCAATGTCCAGTAAGGAGCATATGTTTATACTCATGAATGTACTTTGCTAGTGGCTGCTGCTGTCCCTATGCATGTTATCAGATACCTGAAGTATTTTACATAGCAGAAAGTGAATACTGAAAGATCATATTAGTTTGGTACTTGCCCTCGAGTTCCCGTCTTGTTTTCATCAAAGCCTATAAGAGAAATAAGTTTACATGAAGTTGTTAATGTCTATAACAATTTCTATAGGTTCATCCTTATTGGATGGTGCTAATTTAATTTGTTCAAACTATGGCAGTTATGTACTTTTATCCCTGTTTCTGTAAGGAAGAAAAACTTCCATTGAGGAAGAGCAGCATCTGTATATATTCGCTCCCCTAGATATTTTAAATGTAAACTTCCTACAGTAAATAGTAACCCTGGTTTGTAAGGAAAACTTACTCTGATGAAAGCACAAATAGCTTTTGAACAGCTCCTTTGTAGAATATAATTGAGTATTCCTCATAACTCTGGCTGTAGTATTTTAAGATAGGTATATTGTTATTAGTGAAGATTAAGGATATTAAACATAACAAGATTTTAGCCCTCTCATTCCTTATGCCTTGATGACACCCTTCCCCTTTTCCAGTAGATCACATTGCTTAAAGCCCCATCCGACCTGGCCTTGAACACTTACAGGGATGGGGAATGATCCTGGGCAACGTGCTGTAGCTACTCAAGCAGGTGGATTAGACTGGTCATACTGAGAGGTCTCTTCCAAGCTTAGCTGCTCTGTGCTTCTGTTCTAAGGCAGTACTTTGGAGAGCCTTATTTCTTGAATGATGCATTGAATCTGATTCTGTATGCATGAGCCTTCGTGGAATATTCGGGCCTTGTATTCAGTGGTCACAGGAGCACTCATGGGGACAAGCATGTGTGTTTTATACTTCAAGTCACATAATCAAACTTAGAATGATGTAGTAAACAGACAGATTTTGTTTAGTGAATATAGGGAAAGTGTTCCCTATGTTATGTTCAGGTGTTGTATTTTAACTTTAGAACTCTAATGCTTTCCTTCTAGTATATCCATACATTTCTTGCTTTTTTAGGACCAAATGGCTCGCAACCCATCTGCTATTGATATGTTCATTACAGGTAAGCGTTTAAATAACATACTCTGTGAAATGTTTTAACTGTGCTGTTTAGAAAATGCCTTCAGTACGACTTGAACAAAGCAAATGCTAAATTTCTGTGCTACTTGCAAGACTCTAAGCTTCTTAAAATCATCACTGCCTACTTGAATTGATACGCAAGCTTTCTTTATTGATGCTTGTTCCTGTGTGTGCCTTGTATACAAATCATTCAGTGCACTAACCTGTCTAACAAGGGGAGCAGAACCTTTAAGTTAGGCCTCATGAGGGTGATGTAAGCAGCTATTAAGAGCAACAACCACGTGGACAGAAAGGTTGGGTTTTTTCACCAGTAGCTTTTGCAACCATGTTAGGAGTTGAAAATATTGTGTCCCTTAATTAAATCTATTTAAATAGTAACATAGAAGAAAACCTTTCTGAATGTTTTAGTTGCCTGATTGCTTTGTTCAAAGGATAAAGGGATCGTAGAATAGTTTGGGTTGGAAGGGACCTTCAAAGGTCATCTAGTCCAACCCCCAAAAGGAGGGAAGGGGAGAACTGAATGATTGTTGTTTGGTTATGTAGTAATCTGTTGTGATTGTCTGTCTGACATGTACGTTGCCTGCACCAGTGGTTTGATTATTTCTTTTTGTTAATCTACTGGAATCTGGTGATTGTGGCTATGTCTAAATTAATTCCTTTCACTCAGTGTGAAGACAGATGTGTAATAAATGGCATATTTCTTAAGATATATGTATGAACAGTATAGTGAGAAACCACATTAGGAAATGCTGGTTTGGGATGGAGGTAGTCAAATGCTCGACCAAGCTAACTTTAGGAAACCTTTCTAAGTAGCGGTATACTGTATGAACTGATTTCAGTGTGATGTAGTCAATGTTGTTACCTGCTTTACAAAGGACTTAGTGCAGGATGCTCTCTGTGCTTTAGAACCATCATAAGGAATACATAGCAAAAGCTCAGGAGTTTGGATGCTTGCTTCACTCCACCTGAGGATGATATATTGGTATTGCAGCTCAAGGCTGCTGCTTTTATGGAATTGAGTCAGTGTTGAGGTGTTCAGACATCATATTTAAAAGTATTCCAATTGTGACTTACTGCAAGGTGGAGGGGAATTTTCATATGCAGCATTTATCTTGTCATTTGAAGATGATAGGGTAAATTCATCCACTTCCTCCATTCAGAGCTCGTTTTTACAAGGTTTGCATTTTGTGGATTAGTGGTAGAAAGGAGGATAATAAACCTGGAGTTCCTAAGACTTCCAAAAGATCAAAGGACAGTACACATAGCTCTTGCTCAAAGAAGTGGTAAGTACACTTAATCTAACACGAGTGGTAGCACTTGATAACACATCAGAGAAGACGAGAATAATGATTTCTTAGTACTTCAGCTTCAATCCAACTTGAGAGTTAAATGTGACAGTTTGACTGTCTACTTGGAAATCAAGCTAAAGAATAGCTGTAGGTGTATGAAAGACTGTTCTCAGACAATGGCTGCAAGTGTATGAAAATCCCAGCTTCTTCAGAATAACACACAGCTTTAGTCTTCTAGGTTTGTCACAGGAGTGCAGAGGATGTCTGTGACTTATCCCTGTTTTTAAGGAGAAGGAAATACTGCAACTTGCTAGCATGTTTTTCAGAAACTATTCATATGGGAACTTGGTTATCAAACCTGAGTCTGTAAATCCACCAGTAGCCTTGCATTCCTCTGCAGGCAGAGTAGCTGGAGATTGCTACACAAGTAGTATAGGCCTCTGTACTTCTCTTCTTTCCCAGTCATAGCACAACAGTCACGAGCAGGAAAGGAGCTGGTGAGACACATCAGCATTTGAAGACCCCGATTATAATGTGACATACATAGTTAAGAGATTCTTTGTTTGCTGTGTCATTTCTGGAGTATGCACCCTTAACTTTTAGTTCTTGGCTGGTTTCTCCAAATGGTGTTTGTCCGTAGATGGTCTGAAACACTGAGTCGTCTAAACTGAGAGCTTATTATAACAACAATCGGAGCTGTAAACTTTTCCTTGAAGTATTTATTGTAATCTGCTTCATGGTGAATTTGCATGTCCTGATGAATATTCTTCTTCTTTGCCATCTAGGTACATCTTACTTGGAATGGTTTACATCCTATGTAAACAAAGTTGTAACTGGAGGTTATCCCATCATCAGAGACCAGATTTTCAGGTATCGTGACTGGGATTTGCAGTCTCCGTGCAAGGCTTTGCTGCTTCTTTTAGAATGCTGTCCTTTTTCCAAGTAGTTATGAGTAGCTGGTGCAAAAGCTGTAGGAGTTACTAGTTTTGGGAGTTTTTTAAAGAGCATGATGACACATCCTTATTAAACAAGTGTGTTTTCGTTTCCTTCAGAGGAAATCATGCACATAGCTTAATACAAGCGTTAATGGAAGTACAAAGAAATCCACAGCTGTATGAATTTAGGTGATGGGGAGGTACACTTCATGAAGACACTGCATGCATAAGTCTTCTATTTAACTGCCAAATGGAGAGTTAAGGATTATTCAGCCCCACAGTGCTCGTTACTTTACTTAATCACTTTACATGTTTAGTTTTCTATACAGAGCAATTTGCAGCATTAACGTTTTCCTTTCCGTAGGTATGTGCATGATAAAGAATGTGTTGCTACGACTGAAGATATTACTGTTTCTGTATCCACATCTTTTCTACCTGAACTCAGTTCTGTACATCCACCACATTATTTCTTCACTTACAGAATCAGGTAAAAATAACAACTGAATTAACTCTTATAGCACAAGGACTTATGCAATGTTCAGAGCGCTGGTTGTTGCTAATTTATGCACAGCATTCAAAACTGTTCTAAAATGAGCAAGGCGTACAGAACGTGCTGTGCTTTCTAATAAGAAATTACTAAATCATTACCTGGTGAGGTATGCAGGGTACCAGTCAGGTTGGTAATTGGTAAAGTACGGTCGTGGGTGAGGGAAAGAAGTTACAAGTAGCTCTTGTGACTTAGAAAGAGGTAAATAAAAGCAGATAGTGAAGCAGAGGCATGGAGATGGATCTTCACTACTGATTCAGTATGCTTTACCTTAGTGGGGTTTTGTTTGCCCAGTCTTAGATCCAAGGACATTAAAGCCTTTGTTAAACTGTACAGAAGTAGTTACCTAACCATTAAGTATGCATTTTGGCTTCTAGAATTGAAATGTCCAAAGATGCTCTTCCTGAAAAGGCTTGTCAGCTGGACAGTCGATACTGGAAAATAACAAATGCCAAAGGTGATGTAGAAGAAGTTCAGGGTCCTGGAGTAGTTGGTAAGTAAAAGATTGCTTTACTAACCCAACAGAGAGAGAGGTTTTGTATTTAGTGTACTTGGTGTACATTAGATACACTCTGTATTTACATATTAGGGAATTTACATTACTAGTTACTCATTATGGTGACAGAGTTGCATGGTTTATATCAAAATCAGCTTATTGCTTGAAAGAAAGAGAGGTGTGTCCATCTGTTTTGTCTTTAAAGGTGTTTTGCAAGGGATATCTGAACATCCTGATAGTTAACCACCCTTCAGACAGTCTAACATCAATAATGGCTGAGAATCATTTATGCATCCACTGGGATATAAAATGATCTGCCTGAATATGTTGTGGAGTGCAAGTTCTACTTCAGTCCTTACTGTCATGGTCTGTTATTTTACCAACAGGGGAGTTTCCCATTATCAGCCCAGGGAAAGTCTATGAATATACCAGCTGTACTACGTTTTCCACAACGTCTGGATACATGGAGGGCTATTACACCTTTCATTGCCTCTACTACAAGGACAAATTCTTCAATGTCACAATTCCTAGATTCCATATGGTGTGTCCAACATTCAAGGTGTCTACAGCACGAATGGTAAGTGGAGGTGCAGTTGTGAAAAGACTTCTAGTACAAAAATTACAGTACTGAACAGTATTCATACTGAGAACTCTAAAACACTGACAGTTAAGCCTAGCAACTGTAGTTATCTCTGTAGGCAGTTTGTACATTGGTAAAGCTACGTAGCCTCGTTGCTTTTGACATGGAATGCTACCAGTTGAATTCAGGACCCTCAGCCCTAGTTTTCCTAGGATGCTGTACATGGCTCTGGGTCTTCCTCCTCAAGTCCTCATCTCTGTGAAGGTCAAACCTGGTTGCATCAGTGAGATGTGGGGCCCTGTGGGTTCCTGACAGAGGTAGAATGTGAGTGTTCTGTTGTCCTATATCTGAGCACAGCAGCCTCTCAGGGTGCCCAGAAATATATAGGGGTGTGTGGATGTATGTCTGTTCAGGGTGTATTTCAAAGTTCTTAGTTTGTACTTAGAAACATGGCAGTGCATTAGCTGTTTAGATTTCACAGTTCTTTTGAATATTCCACGTTGGTATGGCCGCTTTTGCCTATTTTAGCCGTAAGAATGTATCTACTTTCTTCAGCAAAGAGTTTCAGTTAATGACAACTTAAAAGCCTCTATGATGCCCATTAGTTGTCACTGAAAGTGCATTTCATGAAGTCACTTAATGACTTCTCAAATCAGTAAGATATTTAGCTTGCTGTTAATTATAATGTAGCTTCAGTGTGGAGATTGCAGGTTTACTATATAATTTCTCCCTTTGCTGTGGTGCATTTAGACTAAATCAGCTAGATCTTTGAAGTTTTGTGCAAGTACTGAGTCTTTCCTCAGGAGGAAAAGTGTTCCTTTTACACTTCCTCATGTTTTTCCAGGGATTTGAGACACTCATTACCTCTAAGTAATAGCTCTAAGAGTAAGTGCCAGCAGATGTTGTGATTCTAGCAGAAGATCATAGAATCAGGGACTGGTTTAGGTTGGAAGAGACTTTAAAGATCCCCTAGTTCCAGCCTCCTGCTACGGGCAGGGATAATGGCATCTCTTAACTCATGCTTCTGTTTATGGGAGTTGTAACCTCCTTCCATTCAGTGGGCTGTAAATAACTGCTTTTCTCTTTTGCTCTACAAGTAATGACCTTTTCTTTTTAAACTACTTTAGATAGAGGACAGTATAAGCTGCCAAGAAAACTGATACTGAATTGTGGTTTTACATAATTGTACATAGTAAATAGCCATCGGTCTTCATTATTTCATGAGTTAATGGTCAAGAAGTTGGGCAGAATTATCTCTATTACAAATTAAATGTTGTTAGGAGCTGGATTTAGGATTGTAGATCACAACGGGTACTTCTAATAGGCACCACAATGCAGACCAGAGTTTTCTAGACAGTTGTTAGTGCTTCCTTAGGACTAGCTGGAAAAGATGTTAATTAAATCTGGATGTGTTTTGTTGTAGGAAACAAATCACAATGAATATGCAGTGGATGAAGATGAAGATTCCACAGACACTGATGAATACGAAGATCGCCGCAGGGTGTTGGACATTCCTGCACCTGGTGGACGCTGCCCACGTCACACCTGATGGGCTCTTTAACAGAACAAAATAAACTGGTTTCAGAGGCTGAACTCTTTGGGGCTAGTGCGTAAGAATATTTCCGACTGTTGTAAATGGACTTCCTGTTGCACATCAGGACAACAAGCATGAATGTTGGTGCCAATTCTAATATTCATCAGAGTTTAACTTGGTTTCTACTCCTGGTTTGGAAGGGGGAAGATGGGGAGGGAGGGAGAGGCAGAGAAGTTGTTTGGGCTTTGTTCACTTTTTTTCCAGGGTGCAGAATAGCTTGATAATCTGAGGTAATCGTATCTTGCATTTTTCAACTGTTGCCTATTTATGATCATATTGCAGATACAGGTGTGGGGGTTTGGTTTTATACAAGCATTTAAAATTAGCAATAGACAAGATGGTAAAAAAGCTGAGTTTCTACTCTTAAGAACTCCTGCTAAGGATAAGACCTGCAGTTTGCTCTTGAGATCAGGTGCTCTTCCACTCTTTTTGTTTATTAGCATAGAAGTGCCAGAAAATTCTGGTCATCAGGTACATAAATGAGGAATGAAACTGGCCTTATTTTTAGACAATCTGTCTTTCAACTTCATTTTATGCTGAGTGACTCTGACTGGATAATGCCTTTTTGGAATGTAGTGTATGTGCATAATCTGCCACTCGGTACCCAAGGAATTTGTCAGTGAACTACAAAGTATGAATTTGTAAATATGTTTTGAGGTTTTTCTTTATAAAATATTTGCTGTTCAGACTTTGTCATGGTGTCAAATTTACATTGAATTATCATGTTTCCCTCAATCCTCTCTGCAGTTTTGTAACTATGCCTAAATAAAAATGAGAAAAGAGGAAAGAAAAGGGGAACCTGACAGAACACTAGATGATTAGAAACATTCTATTTAAAGAAGTATCTGTTTGCTTTATCCTTTCTATTTTGTTTCCGTTGTCATTAATAAACAACTTAATTGCCTCCTTTCCTCTGAAGTGCTACATGGGCCTTTTCTTGCCAAGACTTAAGCAATAATTGGGTGACCAGCACTTCTGTAGCCAGTTCTTCCTGTCGACATCCAGAATTAGTAGCTCCTGTGAGGAAAACCAGTTTATTGTGGTTCCAAGTGAATGTTTCCATTATTGACTAGTTACATACAGAAAGCCTGGGGTTTTTGCAAGTCATGGTATTAGGTTCTTCATGTGCTTGTCCCAAGTGTCACACAGCATTTGGCTCTTCCACAGTGGTACAAGTGTTAACTGTGAGGGGAGAATGTGGTGTTTGTGCTGTAATGTGTTTTCTTCACAGAGTTTTCATCATCTGTTTAAAGAACCAGTGAAAGAAGAATTTAGTTGGAACCTGACCTCATTCCAGTGCTCTCAGGTGTGTTTAAGGACAGATAACTCTCATGGTTGGAGGCTTGCTTGGTACTGAACCAGGATCCATTCTAGTTCAGTGGTATCAGCTGAAAGTTCTGAGGCTCTACAGAATCACTCCCAACTCTTGGTAGTTTTCTCTGGGAGTGGTTCTCCCTTGGGATGTTAAAGAGGAACCGTAATTGCTGCTTACTGTAGAAGAAGCCAAGACACAGGACAATGTCTTCTCTCAACATCTGAGCATTGTGATGTGTGGGTGCAAGGCCCTGGGTCCAAGCACAGCTTGTCACAGGGCTCCTTCCAACTGTTCATGTCTCAAATGCGAAGGTAACCATGTAAGGGGAATGAAATGTTATGTGTGTTTCTAACAGGAAAAAGGTGGTTCCATTGCTGCAGGCAGCTGTTCTAGCACATGGCTTATTGCCTAAAGCTACCAGCTGCAGTGTTGCTGCAAGCATCAGAACTCTTATCAGAACATTATGTGCGTTCAAAGTAGGGCTGGTGGTTCTCTTCACCCCACCCAAAACCAAAACTCAGGCCAGCTTGGTATGAAAGAGAAGTGGATAAGAAAACAAGGAGTTGGTTATATCTGCCAGCACGGAGAAAGCAGGAGAGAAACGATTCGAGATCTTGTGTTGGAAGAAGAGCATTTCACTGACCCAGCAGGCAGGCAGCAGGTAGGTGTGCTGTGAATTACCACCACAGTGTACCCAACACCTTGATCAGTTCTGTGGTTGGTACCATATGTGTATGCACAGACTGTGATGTATCCATGTCATTCTCTTCAACTGCCAAATTCAGGTTCAACCTGAAGTTCTGTTGGCTTCTGACTCTGTTACTGTGATACTGATGCTTGGTTAGGACTTGACATTTCAAGCTACAATAAGCTTTGTTGAATATCTGTGAACTCAAAATATGGTTAAAACCCTAGCACAGCCAACACAAATACAGAACTAATCCAGTTCTCTTTCTGTATATGGAAAAGAGTGGATTTGTGGGCTTTTGCTGGCTGGGTGCTTTAAGGGGGAGAACTTTTGGCTACCATTTCCTTGTTGTGACTGCATCACACGCGAGGAAAACAAGTGGTGTGCCAGCTAGTGGTAAATAAATCCATCCTCAGGGTTGCTGTTCAAGTTATTCCGGTGCTGGATTGTTTTCTTGTCATTGTTTCAAGGAATTTCTCATCGTCTATGCAAGGAATGTAAGGTGGAAATACCGTATATTTGTGATGATAGCGATAAATGTGTCCTCTCTGGGAGGAACTGACCCCAGATTTGGGGAAGGGAAAACAGCTGAATGTTCAGCTGTGGCTGAAGTTTCTCATTCCCAGTTCCTCACTACACAGTTTCCTAAGTGAATTAATAAGGGGGGGTGTGTGTTAATATCAGGTCTTAATTGAGTGGATTCTCAATAAGTTGTATATAACAACCCACAAGCATCTTATTCTGACATCCCTTTGCTTTTATTTATGGCTTAAAGGAGGGTAAAATCCTAAAGACGTATATAAGATCGTAGACTGAGCTGATAGATAACTCAGTTGGAACACACAACAGGAGTGTGATTTAACAAGCCAAGGGAATGTGGTTTAAGATTTAGGATTTATTTTAGGTTTAATAAATGGATTGGCAGTTTTGTGGTGGTAACAAAAATAAACCCAGAACACCTTTTTATGCACTACTGGTAGTTACAGGTATTTGATTTTGCACTCAAGCCCCTGTGCTCAAAGTGTTCTTTTAAATAGTGCTGATTATAATCTCTTGATACAACAAAACCCACGTTTGGCATTCTCAATCACACTTCTGTTGCTCTCCTTCAATGATTTTCTAGGTTGGGAATGTTTAGATGTGTTCGGCTACCTCGGGAGGAAACCGACACTCTCCATTCCTGCTGTTCCCCTTTGGTTTGGTCTAAGACTCTTCATCATTGTCCTTAGCCCTGTCTATTAGCTCACACACTTATTTAACCACATCTGGGGATGTGTGATGGGCATGGCCACATCTTGCATTGGGAAGAAAATGGTTGAGGCTAATGAGTGTTTCTCATCAATCCCACTATCCTACTCCATTGGCCTGTCCACCTCAGGAGCAGGGGCCTACAGGCCATCATGGTGCAGGGACCTTTGGAATGCTGGGTGTTGTGTGCAGAGGGAAGTCCAGTGGGTGCAAGGCGCAGGTTTAGCCCCTGGGCTAGAAATCAAGTGTAGGAACAGCTACGTTTAACTGAGGGTAGGAGGGATTTCTGAGCCGTCAGGCAGGCCCGGTGGAGCCTCTTTTGTTGAGCACAAGTGTGATGAGGAGTGGCTGAGGGACCTGGGGGGTTCAGATGGAGAAGAGAAGGCTCAGGGGGAACCTGATCGCTGCCTACAACTGCCTGAGAGGAGGATGGAACCAGGAGGGGCTCTGCTCCCAAGGACCAACGGATGGGACAAGAGGAAACGGCCTCAAGCTGCACCAGGGGAGGTTCCGATGGACCTGAGGAACAATTCCTGCCACAGAGGATGCTCAGCATTGGAACAGGTACCCAGGGCAGGGCTGGAGTCACCGTCCCTGCAAGTGTTCACACACCATGTAGACGAGGCCCTCAGTGCCATGGTGGCCTTGGCGGTGCTGGGGTAACAGTTGGACTGTGTGATAAATGAATTGCTCAAAACCGGATAAAAATGACATTATTAAGTGAATAAAGGTAAGCAAGCAGCGCTGGGTGCGCGGGGGAGTCTCTGCTTCACCAATACACACACCCCCTGACACCCACTCCCCGCTTTTTTCTTCTTCCTCATGCATATACAATAAAGGGGTGTAAAAATGTAAATTTCTCTCGCTTTTTATTAAAATGAGTTTTGTGCACGTGCACTGCCTCCTGGGGGTCTTGGGCAGGGGTCTTGGGATGAAGTAAGAGTCTTCCTCTTTCCCTCGGGCACGTCTCTTGTTGGTTCTCCCCTTCTCTCCCCCTTCTTAACTGTCCTTTACTGGTCTTAGCTTGTAGTTCCTGGGAACTGCAATCTTCCTAGATAAGGGGGGCTTCTGCTGCTTCTCACAGATAAAGGAATAAAAGGAACATCTGCAGTTTGCAACTTCACAAAACTTCCCGTCATGGTCTTTGTACCCAGGAACACCTGCAGCTTGTATCTTCACAATCTCCCGCCAAGGTCTCTGTATTCAAGAGGCTCTAACGTTTTGCAGCAATTTTTAAAGAGATACCTACAGCTATGGCTCTAAGACAGCAATAAAACAAGGCATACATATATACAACAGGTTTTGGTCATACAAGGAATAAATCACTTAATTCCATATTTGTCTTTTAATTGACACGGATCATATTTTCATATCTCACAGACTGTATGAGCTTAAAGGTGTTTTCCAGCCCGGTTGATGCCATGATCCTACGAGGAGCAGCGGCGCCGGGGCCGCGCACCGTTACCCGCATCCCTGCGGCGTGCGCCCGGCCGCGGCCAACTTTCCGCTGCCCATGCGTGCCCCGCACCACGAACGATCGCTCCCACCCCACAGGGCCATTCCTCCCACATCTACCGCGGCGCCGGGGCCGGGCCGAGGCCGCAGCTCCGCCCCGGGGTTGGCTCAGCCGAACGCTGCAGACCGCCCCGCATCCCGTGCCCGGCAGACGGAGCGGGGCTGGCGGCAGTAGGTGAGGATGGGGCGGCTCCGGACTGGGCCGTGTGCCGGAGGAGCGAGGGAGCGGAGGAAGCCCGGTGCCCCTCGCCCTGTTGGGGCGCGGGGAGACTGGGGGGCCAGCCCCTGTCTTGATGGGAGCCTACCAAGGGGGAACGGGGGCCGGGGGGGGGGACGGGGGGACGAGAGAGCAGAAGGACAAGTCGT
>JANRGW010024806.1:0-37247 GCA_024733675.1 Psilopsiagon aymara | reverse complement strand
GTGAGATCCGAGCCCACCGGGGTTACCGTCCCTTGGGCGGGCGCAGGGGGGTGTCTCCTGCCCGCTGGCCGCCCGGCGGCGGGAAGCTTCGCAGTGCCCGGAGGGGCAGGGTTGCGGTGTGCCGGAGACGAGCCGGGTCAGGGGCCCCGGGTGCGCTCGCTTTTGCCTTAACCTCTCTTGATGAATATGAAGCGCCTCGGAGGTTCCTGTCCCTCATCCTGCGCCCTGACACTGTGCTTGGCTCCCTCCCTTTGCTTGGTACTGCTCGGTACTGGGGGGAGTAAAGAAAGTGGGGGGAATTACCCATAGGGTCCTTGATTCCCACTATATCTTCATTAGCAAGGAAAGGGGTGAAGATGGAAATAAGCTTTTAGAAACCAGCCACGGAATTCCCTGTTTATTTTCTCTGATCTAAAATTGCAGTTAGTTTGGAAATGAGACTGCTCACTGTAGCTTTAAGACGCTGAAAGATCTGAAGGCTGAAATTCTCTCTCCAGGAAACGTGTGAGGTCTGCGGCAGCCGGGGCAGGGCAAATTGTCCTCCTTTTGTTCTGCAAATAGACCTTGCTGTGTTGTTGCCCTGGGGGAGCCCAGTTAATAACAGCTTTTCTAGTGAGACGGTCGGGGAGGCTCTCAGTTGTTATTGCTGCCCTCCTGGTTCCCCCCAGTTTGGACGCCTGCCTTGCTCCAATAAAGTCATTCGGTTTCTTCAGAAAGGCTTAGTATTCAAGGTGCAGAAACAGCGTTGTGAGGGAGCTGATGGAGATCTCAGTCTGTGTTTCAAGGTGCTTGTAGCGGGAGGCTCATCGAGTTACTAGACTGAGTGGTGTTAGGGCTTTTGTAGTTTATGCTGGCATTTCAAGTGTCAGTCTGTTGAGAACCACCAGAGCCTTTATTTGCTCTGCTGCTGATTTCCCCTGGCCATTGAGATAAAGGCTTTAGATGTGGGAGAAGTTCGCCAGAGGCTTGCTCATGGAATTTTCTGCCATCTAAAAATTATGCCATCTAAAGATGAAATGGAGTTTCTCTCATTAAAGCTTTACAGATGCCCTCTACATCCTAGTGCTTTCACCAATATGTTTGTATTCTATTCCCACAAACAAAGAGCCAGGACTGAAAGATGCTGATGGACCTCTTTTGCAGACAGTAAGCTTTGCAACAGTGCCACCTGCATTGCTGCCTCTCCTTGATTTCCCTTCTCAGAGTCCATTTGAGTTCAGCCCCTGTGGTGCCTGCTCCCAGCCATTCTGCAGCCAAGTGAGCAGAGTGCAAATGTTTGACCTCTACTTCCACAGATGAAGAGCCAGGTCTGAAAGATGCTGATGGACCTCTTCTGCAGACAGTAAGCCTTGCAGTGGTGCCACCTGCATTGTTCTTGCTCCTTGCTTTCCCATCTGAAAGTCCATTTGACTCCAACATCTCCAGCGCTCGACCTCGTCCATCCTGCAGCTGAGTTAGTAGAGAATGAATGCTTGGGCTCTACACCCACAGACGAAGAGCCAGGACCGAACGATGCTGCTGGACCTCTTTTGCAGATAGTAGGCTTTGCAGCAGTGCCACCTGCATTACTGTTGCTCCTTGTTTTCCTACTTTAGGGTCCATTTGATTGCAGCCCCTGTGGTGCCCACTCCCGGGCTCTCTGCAGCAAAGTGAGTAGCGCATGAATGTTTGGGCTCTGCTCCCACTGGCGAAGAACCAGGACTGAAAGATGCTACTGTACCTCTTCTGCACGCAGTAAAGTTTGCAACAGTCCCATCTGCATTGCTCTTGCTCCTTGCTTTCCCTCTGCAGACTCCATTTGAATGCAGCCCTTGTGGTGCCCACTCCCAGCCATCCTGCAGCCAAGTGAATAGAGCACGAATGTTTGGCCTCTGTTCCCACAGACGAAGAGCCAGGACTGAAAGATGCTGCTGGACCTCTTCTGCAGACAATAATCTTCTCAACGGTGCCACCTGCATGGTTGTCACTCCTTGCTTTTCCATTCTGAAACTCCAAATGAGGCCAACATCCCCAGTGCCCAAACTGGGCAGTCCATGGAGTGAGTAGAGAACAGATGTTTGGCCTGTGCTCTCACAGAAAAAGAGCCAGGACTGAAAGATGCTGCTGGACCTCTTCAGCAGACAGTAAGCTTTTCAGCAGTGCCACCTGCCTTGCTGTCACTCCTTCCTTTCCCATCTGAAAGTCCATTTGACTCCAACATCTCCAGCACTTGACCTCGGCCATCCTGCAGCCAAGTGAGTAGAGAACAAATGTTTGGCCTCTACTCCCACAGACGAAGAGCCAGGACTGTAAGATGCTGCTGGACCTCTTCTGGAGACAAACTTTGCAACGGTGCCACCTGCATTGCTGTTGCTCCTTGCTTTCCCAACTATGAGTCCATTTCAGACAAAAATCTCCAGCGCTTGAAATTGGGTGCCCTGTATCTGAGTAGAGCATGAATGTTTGGACTGTGCTCCCACAGAAAAAGCCAGGACTGAAAGATGCTGCTGGACCCCTTCTGCAGACAGTAAGCTATGCAACGGGGCCACCTGCAGTGCTTTCGCTCCTTGCTTTCCCACCTCAGAGTCCATTTGATCGCAGGCCCTGTGATGCCCGCTCCCAGCCCTTGTGCAGCCGAGTGAGTAGAGCACCAATGTTTTGCATGTCCTCCAACAGAAAAAGTGCAAGGACTGAAAGATGCTGCTGGACCTCTTCTGCAGACAGTAAACTTTGCAACATGCCTCCTGCATTGCTGTCGCTCCTTGCTTTCCCACCTCAGAGTCCATTTGAGTCCAACATCTCCAGTGCTTGACCTTGGCCGCCCTGTATCTGTGTAGAGCACGAATGATTGTCTTGTGCTCCCACCGAAAAAGAGCCAGGACTGAAAGATGCTGCTGGACCTGTTCTGCAGATGGTAAGCTTTGTAGCGGTGCCATGTGCATTGCTGTTATCCCTTGCTTTCCCACCTCAGAGTCCTTTGAGTGCAGCCCCTGTAGTGCCCACTCTTGGCAGTTCTGCAGCCCTGTATCTGATTAGGGCACGAAAGCTTGGCCTGTGCTCCCACATAAAAAGAGCCAGGACTTAAAGTTACTGCTGGACCTCTCCTGCACACAGTAAACTTTGCAATGGTGCCACCTGCATTGCTGTTGCTCCTTTTTCCCACCTCAGAGTCCATTTGAGTTCAGCCCCTGTGGTGCCTGCTCCTGGCCATTCTGCAGCCCTCTGTCTGTGTGGAGCACAAATGTTTGGCCTGTGCTCCCACAGAAAAAGAACCAGGATAGGGGGCCTATAGGGGTGCTGGGGAGGGACTCTTCATTAGGGACTGTAGTGAGAGGACAGGGGGTAACAGGTTCAAACTTAAATAGGGGAAGTTTAGATTGGATATGAGAAAGAAATTCTTTACTGTAAGGGTGGTGAGGCACTGGAATGGGTTGCCCAGGGAAGCTGTGAATCACTGGCAGTGCTCAAGGCTGGGTTGGACAGAGCCTTGGGTGGTATGATTTAATGTCAGGTGTCCCCGCCTATGGCAGGGGGGTTGGAACTGTATGATTTTAAGGTCCTTTCCAACCCTAACTATTCAATGATTCTATGCTGCTCGACCTCTTCTGCAGACAGTAAACTTTGCAACGGTGCCACCTGCCCTGCTCTCGCTCCTTGCTTTCCCACCTCAGAGTCCATTGGATTCCAACATCTCCAGTGCTCGACCTTGGCCCTCCTGTATCTGAGTAGAGCACAAATGTTTGGCCTCTGCTCCCACCAAAAAAGAGCCAGGACTGAAAGATGCTGCTGGACCTCTTAAGCAGACCATAAGCTTTGCAGCGGTGCCACCTGCATTGCTGTTGCTCCTTGCTTTCACGCCTCAAGAGCACATTTGCGTTCAACATCTCCAGTACTCGACCTCGGCCGTCCTGTACCTGAGTCGAGCACTAGTGTTTGGCCTCAGCTCCCACAGTAAAAGAGCCAGGACTGAAAGATGCTGCTGGACCTATTCTGCAGATAGTAAGCTTTTCAATGGTGCAACCTGCATTGCTGTCATTCCTTGCTTTCCAACCTCCGAGTCCGTTTGAGTGCAGCTCCTGTGGTGGTGGCAGCAGCGGCGGTAGTGGAGGAGAAGGAGGAGGAGTGGGGCTTCTGTAGAGGTGGGTCCTCTTCAGGGGTGAGGCCAATGAAGGTTGGGGGCATGGTCTAGGCTGTGGGTGGGTTCTAGGGTGACAGCAGGATTGTGGTGGGACCAGTGTACATGTGGGCCTTGGTGCAGCTGGGGGAGTGCAGCTATTGTGGAGTGGGCAAGGACTGTGCTGGGGGCATGGTGTAGGCTGTGGGCAGGGTCAGGGTGGATGCAAAGATGAGTGGCTCTGCAGGTGGTGTGGCCAAAGGTTCAAAACCATCAAAACTCAGGTGTAGCAGTTCACATGTCAAGGTGTTATAAGTCAGTGGTAAATGGTCATAGGTTATAGGGTTGTATGTTGAGGGTAAGGTCCACCACATTCTTGCCACCCTTGGTGCAGATAACACTTCCCCCTCCCTGTCCCCAAGTGAGTATTTTTTAGCACATTATTAACATGATAAAATAAGTTGTTGAAAGTAGTAATTTTTTTCACATGAACAGCTGGAGCAGGACCCTCTAATAGGAAAAAATTATCAAATACTTTGGAACAAAAACAGGCAGGTTTTGAACCTCACATGCTAACGATCATTCTGGAACAGAAAAGCAGTCATTGGCTTTCCCAAGCAGACTGTTAAAATATCAGGCTGTGCTTTTAGAACAAGAGGATGTAGAATTGAAAGTGACCAACCTTTTGAACCCAGCAGTGTTCATGACAACCAATTCAGAGGCAGGAGAGTTGCTCACAACTATTTATAGACTACTGAGCAGGTGTATTTCAGTCATACCAACCCACAAGACACATCCCTGAAGGATGCTAACTGTTTGTGGATGAGTGCTGTCACCTTCCTATAGTTTTGGGTGGCCCTTCTCCTTTCAAATGCAAAATTCAGAGGTCAGTTACTACAGTTGCAAGTTTTTGTCCTCGCTCTCAAGGATTTGCTTTTGAGACCCCTTATCAGGGTCACTCTCACAGCACAACAGAACCCCTTAAGGCTCACAGTTACTTCTTCCTTTAGGTCACCTCTCCGAGGTCTCCGAATTCCCAGCAGTGTTCCCCCTGGTCCCCCAGACTGGGTAAGCTGAGTGCTGTGGAATATAATGACTAGTAATTAGCTGTGTTGTAAGATGCTGTGCATGATGAAGCAAGTGCTAAGGAGATTAGACTAGGGGACTGGTTTTGGTGAAGTGACTATAGGTTTTTTTCACTTCTTCTGTAATGGAGCGCCTTGAGACAGGTGATCACAAAAAAATGTCCCATTGCCGATGCTTCCCCTGGGTTGATAGTCCTATGCAATCTGGAGCTAGGCCAGAGTATCAGGTTGCACTCCAGCATGAAAAGCTAGAAGGCTGATCTGGAAAGAATTGGAACTGCCCATGGAATGCTGTTAGACACACGATCGAATAGCGGTTTGCCGAGGAGAGGATGACCAGGCCTCAGTGTTACCCAAGATCAGTATTGAGAAAACAAAATTTGCAGCCATGGCAGCGGCTGCTGTCTCTTAAATGTTGCCCTTTGCGAGGTTTGGCACCCTGGATTGTAATAGAGATTGTTAGTCCTTCCTGTGGCCAGTGTAGAGGGCTGATGGAGCTGAAAGACTTTGCAGAAATCAGGGAATGGCTGCTTTTTTTGCTGCCTGTGGATATATGTGATAGCACATATATCTGCACACACGTACCTTATGCATTTCAGTGTTGTAATAATTCCAGGTGTCGAGCAAGGACACAAAAAAGTTGCCCAGCAGTTATGTTAAACAACTCGGGGCTCTTGGTTACTACACCACACACAGTCATTATCTTCAGCTGTTTTCCAGTAAGCTTTGCAGATTAGAAGTGATGTCTGAGTTAAGTCACTAAGAACAAAACTGGATTTTAATATTTAGATTTTTTTATGCTCCTTTAGTGGCTAAAATACTGTAATTTCATATGCCATTAGGCTATGAAACTTCATCTGAGCAGAGATTATTCACGTTCACTCATCCCATTTTAGAATTCGCATCTGTTATTTTAACTATATAAAGTCTTTCTGCACCTAAGGCACTTCTTTAAATGCTTCTTTCATAAATTCTAGTGGCTTACTTTGCTTTTGGATTAGTCCCTTTATTAGATTGTGTTTTCTCGAGGTGTGAAATGAGTGTGAGTTGTGATGAATCTAGAAAAATCTTATTTTCAGATGAGGATTTCCCAGCTCATGCTTCAGCTGACAAATGCACATGAGCACACCCATGCATGTTATATGGGCAAACAGTACTGGTCACACAAAGACACCTGCACCCTCCTGTCAGTCTGTAAGACTTAGTGAATGTTGACCAAATTTGCCATATCGTTCTGTTTATTCCATCACACTCATGTGATGTAATTTAGCTTTCTTTTAATACCTGCCAAGATCTCACGCCTCCTCACTCCCCCAGATCCTCTTGATGTTAAGACACTACTGGAAGAAGTTGCATTGTTTTCTGCAATGCTTGTTATTTCAGATGCAAAAGTCATCATCAGTGCTATCCAGGAAGACCAGTTCACAGAACCCAGTAACGTATCCCAGCTACTGTGGATTAGGAACCTACTTCTTTATATGAGCTTGTCTTTTTAAAGAAACCTCATAGCAAACTAAAGCCACATCCATTTCCTGTCACCCCAGTTTTGGCAGAAGAATGTTAAGGGCCTTTAAGCCTCAGTAGTCCCAGAGATTCAATAGCTTGCCCAATGACTGCTGATAAGCCTGTGGCAGAGGAAAGACTGGAGTCCAGTTGCTAGTCCCTGATCTGCCTGGTCTGCTAATGTGAATGAAAGAGACTGGAGGAACTACAACAGTTCATAAAATGAAGGAAACTTAAAAATTTTGTATGAAGGGGAACAAATCTGAAGTATGAAAATCCGACAGTGAAGCACTTACCATCTGCAGCTGTAGTGCACAATTGATTTTAAGGGCTCTGGATTGCAGCATGCTGTGTTGCTTGGCATGTGACACACTGGCACATCACATTGAGTCTTTTTGCATGTGTGCTTGCCTTATGGTAATAATTATGTTTCACACAGTAAGTGAAAAAGACCAATAAATGGCTCTGGTCTTTTGCAAGTCTGTTGATGTGGTTTGAGCTTGCTTTGGCACTGCACGTTCTTGTGTCATGCTGAAGTACAGCAGAACACTCAGGAGTATATGTCTTTAAGAGAACACAGCCTATCAAATGCAAATTAGGATGCAGGCATACGCATCTTTGAATCAGAGTTCAAGTGTACTCATACCTATTTCAGTGATGTGGTCATTCCCACTGCTTTGACTGATGCTTTGAAGCTGCAGCTTAATCCAGTGCTTTTACAAACAGTATTTGTGAGCTCTGCTTTGACACTGCCCCTCATTATAGTAAGTTTTAAACATGCATGCTGATTGATCCAAGTTGTCTTGTTGGCAGCAACCTAGGACCTTGAATCTTGTTTTCTAACTTCATCTCTTCATTCATTAGAGGATTAATTTTGGACTGCAAATGACAGCAAGCAGGGTGAGCTACCGAAGATGCCAGACACCACTTGCTGGCACCTGGAACTTACAATGCACAGCATTGCCCTATCCCTTCTTGTTATGTGGCCCAAATGCCAAATTCCAAAACACTGTGTTAATTTATGTACTTGATTACAAGCATGTTTATCCTTACGTTATTTTTACTTCAGCTTACCCACCTATCTGTAGCAAAGGTGCAGATGAAAGAAAGCTTCAGTCACCAAAGCAGCGGTAGCTGCGCCTCTGTTTAGAATGTGGTGAGGAGCATGCTGATGTCAGGCAGAGTCATGGCTTGCTAGTGAGGAGTGAATAAATAATGTGGTTATTTCCTGGAGAAAGACTACTACAGGGACGTGACATAATACCACCAACAACATTGGCAGTCTGGCTTCTGTCTCTTCTGGAAAACTTTACTGTCCTTAAGGTGCTGATGTATATAATAATGAAGAGGGCAGTTCTGCCCATGGTTCGACTGACTTATTCTATGTTTAAAGGGTTTTCAGTTCTGACAAAGCTAATAACTTCACTGTTTTAATAATTAATCTCTCCTATACTGTAATATAAGTTGTAAAATGCAGAGTGTCAAAGTCCTGTGAGTACTTAGTTGTCATTGTCTTGTCTGCAGTGATTTGACCCTTATCAATAAAATGACAAAAGGCTCACTATAAAACCCTGGAAGCTGGAATGTCTGACTGTAACTCTATGCCTTGATTAAGCCCTAGCAATTGCTTGCTGTACTAATACCTGATTGAAGCCAGTTCTGTAATGGCAGCTTTATGCTTTTGCTTACAAGGTCTTTCTAAGGCCACTTGAGGAAGGAAACTGAAGCCTAGAAATACTCTTTTCTTTGGGCCCAGTAGTCTAGTTGCAAGTCTAGATTTGGAAATGGGTTATTTCTTTGTTTAGAGAAGGTCTGAGGTGGGAAGTGGTTTAAGCCCCTCTCAGGTCCTCTGTTTTGATGAGACTGTTAGGTATATGTTCAATGGTGTAAAGACTCTTCTGACCATGCTGTAAGTAGGTCACAGATGGAAGAAACTAAGATTTGCCTAAAGCTTTATTATGTATTTGAGGCTGAGGAAGGATGTCTAGTTACAGTTTCAGACACATGGGTCTTCTATCTGCATATCAGCTACAGAATGAAGAGTGCAGCCTTCAAGTTGGCAGACTTTGGCTTTCCTGCCTTAAGAAGTTACACCATTTTTTGTGTAGTGGCATATGGCATGCTCTGAGGCTGCCATTTGAACTAAAAAAAAAAAGGCAGCAGGAGCATTGTTATACTTCGCTCCAAAGCATAAAGCAGTTCTGAGAGGAGGAGCATACTGCAGGAGTGAGGCAAATAAAAAGACAGAAAAGTCTTACATAACACAGTGAGGGCATTCTTCCATTTCAAACTTTTTCTAATTAAGGAGCATTCAATATGTAATATTTCCATTCTATGCTTCACTGAAAATGCAAGAAATAAATTCTGTCCTGCGAGTACCAGACTGGCTGGTTATTTACAGCATTGCTTTCAAAAGATAAAGATCTAATATGGAAAAGCAGTAGCATGTGCTCTTATCCTTTTGGGTCTCACTGCAGGATCCGGTTGATACAGACTGGTAAAATGACTTTGAGGACTGTTCTTTCGAAGACAGCGTCAGGAGCTTGTGTGCAGTGGGACTTCTGAAACATGCTATGCCATTTGCAAACAAGACACTTTTCAGAAATCCAGGAAGTGCCATACAAGCAGATATTTATGTGCTCAGTGTGCAGAAATGCAGAGCTTTCTAGCATTTGGTCAAGGAGGAAGTGGCTTCTTCAGTACTGGAAATAACTAAAAGTTCTGAGCATAAGGATACTGCGGCAGTTTGTAGGATGCTATCTCCTATGAACTGAGCTGGCCTGGAAAGAATGTTGAATGTGCCTGACAAGAAGCTCTGCTCAGTTATCCTGAAGTTCAGGGTGAGCTGAGCCTCCTAGCAACTGCTACTGTCATTTATTGGTAGGCCCTACCAAAGCCGGTGGAAAACAATGCCACCCTGACGAGTTGCTTGGAGGAGTGAAAGGCAGAGAAACATATCCAGTGCAGTGGGGGTACCTGGAGTACAATTCACATGACATATCTGTGACAGCAGTGAACGCTTTTTACTGCCTCTATGCAGGCCATGTGCATCTGAGTGAATGACTGTTCTTCACATTGTGTACGACAGAAGTTTCGTGACAAAATTTGGCAGTGTTGCGGTCACAGGGCACTCCATTGTTATGATATGATATGTTGTCATATCATACCGAGAGTAACCTATTGCTGACTGTTCAGCTAACACAATGGAGTTCTGGTCTGTGATAGAGTTTCTCTTGCGCTCTCATCATATAAATAAGTAAACAGTAATATTAAAAAGAGGGGGGACAAATGTGTTGTCTTGAGTAGAGCAGCTTGAATATTCCAGCATGTTTCAAGCTGTATTAAGCACCTTGGCCTTGCATGTTTTGGTGTTAATTTTTTTTTTACGTTTTGGAGGGAAGATAAGAAGCTTTCACTGCTACACCAAAGCATCTATATCATGTATTTATATATTCTACAGGACTACAGATTTCAGGTGGCTGCCAAGCATTTTCTGATTCAGGGAAGTACAGCAGGGATTTCTATAAATATTCCATTAACAGATCAGTTTGCTGTAGGAATCTTGTCGAATTCTGCTGCAGGACAGACTAACTTCAAGCATTCTCTGTATGTGGCAACCTGCTCTAATTAAGGTATCACCTGTTCATGGCAGCAGTGTTAGCAAAGGTTAAATCCAGCCATGGCTTCTGTTTGGGTGAATTGACTGTCTTGGGTTTTAGTGGAAAATGGAAGGGCCTCTGCATGGTGCTTCTGTCTTAGGAATTAAATCCTGTTTGGTAAAAGGAATAAGCTTTACCCTTAGGAGGAACATGAGTGGTAATATAACTACATTAATGCTATGTGTTGTGTAAATATTTCAATTTAGGAAAATGATACTGCTAACTTATATTATGTAACTTAGCAAAATTCAGGGGGATCTAAAAACTGAGAGATGGAATCCAGGTCACACTGTCCCTGGGGGTCTTTCTGCTTTGACACTAGTAGTACATTTAATCTCTCAAGCATTACAGACCTTAAGATGAAGCTGTCCACGTGAGAAGTAATTGCAGCTACCCACAGGTTTTACAAAAACATGGAAGGTAGAGGCTCTTAGTATGACAGCCCTCCACTTCTTTCTTTCCACTCAAAATATTTCAGAAAGGTAGAAACTATATTTGGCTTGAATTTTACTGGGTAGCTTCCTTGTGTTACAGTTTATTGCATCTGGGTTTTTCTAAGACACTTAACCACTACCAGAAGTGTCTCTGGGTAAACCAGCTGCAGAATAAGCCTTTTTTTTTACTGTGCTACAGAATTAAGTTATGGAGCCCATGTCAAAGAGAATGAAACAGAGTGTAGCAAATCATCATTCTGATATAATTCACAGCAAAATACACCTCAAAAAAAAATAACTATTTATATGCCACTGGTTAATATGCTGGTATAAATAGGTGTTTCCTGAAACGAGGTTGTAGTAAGCTGTCAGTCTCTTTTACCAAGGAACAAGGAATAGGGCAAGAGGAAATGGCCTCAAGTTGTGCCAGAGCGAATTTAATTGGATATTAACAAAAATTTCACCACTGAAGCATCACTCAAGCACTGTAACAGGCTGCCCAGGGAAGTGGTGGAGTCGCCATCCCTGAAGTTATTTAAAAGACATGTAGTCATGGTGCTTAGAGACATGGTTTAGTGGTTCCCTCGGCAGTGCAATTGGACTTGATGATCTTAGAGGTCTTTTCCAGCCCAAGTGATTCTATGATTCCTCTTTTGTACCGTTAATTAAGGAACACTCACAAGTATTCATACATACCAAAATGGTGTCAATAATCTAAGTTAACAGGAGGGGGAAATGAAGCATGAGGTAAAATTACTTCCTTGAAGCCATGCAAAGAACATGTGCCAGAGAGGACTAGTACTGACTCCAAGTTGTATTTTCAAGCCATGAACAGACCTCCTTTATTCTGACAGAATTGAAGTATAATGGTGGAATATCTCTTTTAGGTAGCAGAAATACTTCTTTCATGCTTGAATTTGCCAGATTGTTGCATGTGATTGATGAAAAGCTGGAGATGATACTCCGAACCACTGAAATAGCAGAATCCTGAAGGGGACATCTGGCCATCATCTTTGATACCTACATGCTGATTTTCTTCTCATTCAGTTTATACAACCTTAATTCCTCTGGACACATAGAATTAGTCTAGATTTACACCAGAGATACACAGAATCTGGTTCAGACCTTTGGAACTAGTCTGATAACAGGCTTAAGAACTCATGATTTTAAATTACCCATATTACTGTGCTAAACCTGATTACCCTCTAGTTCAGTAGTCATAGTGGACACAGCTGCAATTTGTATCTTTAAAGATTATGTTAGGAGGAGGAGGCAGCAAGAGCCATGCTTTATCTCAGGGCCAACTTGCCTGAGTAAATGGGAGTCATGAGAGTTACTCCAGTTGTAATCATAGTGGTGCACCTGCACAGAGAACATGACCCATGCCAAAAGGAATAAACTAGCTTTGTGCAAATCCATCTGCAAATAGAGGGGAGAATCAAGAGAGAATCACAGGCAGTTGCTGTGAGCAGCGCTGCCACAGACTTCTTGGGGGGAGCTCCATGGAGGTATGGCAACATCTGTATGCATATAGCCCCTTGGAGAAAGCGCAGACAGCTCAAGCATTTCTGGGTCCTACCTTATGAGATGCCATGCATCAGGTTGTATAACAGGGGGCCACATATGTGTACACTATTGTCCTGCCGCAGGGAATGGGCAATAGCTGCATCCAGACACAGGATGCCTTTTAGTGAATGTCTAAATCAGATCCAGGGTGTTAAAAAAATCCCTCAGTGATTTATAGAGGTGTTGTGAGGCCTTCATCCAATGTAGCTCACCCTCCTCCCACTGAATTCAGTGGAATTTTACCACTTCATGCATATTTAAGAAGTGACCCATTAAAACTCCAAGGGAAGTACCCTCAGTGTGTGTGGGCATTATATTCTTGTCACTCTTTGCCACTGAATATATATTTCAGCACGCTCCTTAAATGGATTCTGGCAAAATAATACTATAGCTATGAATATATTTGTAAAACCACCGTGCTATTAAAATATCATTAAATGCAGTTTACTATGCAGTGGAAGCAGTCCGTGAACACCCAAGACTAAAGAAAACCTTTTCTTTCACAAATCTGAAGGTCAAATGTACATGTTAAAGGGAACCTCCAGATCATGCAGAACTAGCCAACCAATGTGGATTTATATTCATTTTAGGTTCCTTTTATGCAAGTGATTAAACACCTGTTTCATCATGTTCTATATATGCTGGCAGATAATCAACAATGATGTAAATCCAAATGCTTGGATATAAATTTTTTTATTGTGTTTAGAGGAGCGGGCTCAGTTTGTTTGGATGAAGTTTGATTTGGAAGACATTGTGGCTTGCTTGATGAGCCAAATTTTCACTCTTAAACCACGGGGAAAACAGTTTAGAGCTTAGCACTGCAAAAGAAACCATTTTAGTCTAGTATCATTGTACTAGAGCACTGTGTTGGTCAGATTTGAACCACTAGCAAAAAATATTATGGCAATGGATCAGTGCAGATCTGCCAGAACAGCTATACAGATTTTCATAAACACTCATCTAAAACCATTGGTTTATAGTGAAATAAAGCTTTAATGTGAAATAAAGCTTGGAACATTTAATAGATTATGCTGGAGAGGGACTCTTTGTCAGTGACTGTATTGATAGGATAAGAGGTGATGGGTTCAAACTTAAACAGTGGAAATTTAGCTTAGATATAAGGAAGTTCTTCCCTGTGAGGGTGGTGAGGCCCTTGCTCAGGGTGCCCAAAGAAGCAGTGGCTGCCCCATCCCTGACAGTGTTCAAGGCCAGGTTGGATGGGGCTTGGAGCAACCTGCTCTAGCGGAAGGTGTCCCTGCCCGTGGCAGGGGTTAGAACTGGATAAGCTTTAATGTCCCTCCCAACCGAAACCATTCCATGATTCTGTGATTGCGTAATACAGGATTTTTTTCCTGTCCCACATCCAAATTAAACTGACTCATTTTTCCTCTTCCCTTCTCCCTTCTCTTTTTTTCCTTTTCCTCTTTATAGGAATCTTAATAGATTCGTAGAAGTGTTTCTGTTGTCTTAGAAATGCAAAATTATTTAACTTCCCTGGGCAACACTAGGAAAATGATCATGCAATTACTGCATACCCTAGCTGTTCTACTGAGCACAGATCAGTTTTCAAGAGGATTATTCATACTTGCACAAGAGTCAGACACTTGTATTGCTCTAGTCCATAGTTCCTGACCAGGACCACTGAAGGCAGTGGATTTACACACATGACAAAATGAGCATCCTGTAGCCTCTTGTACGTTTTCACTCCAGGTGGGGCACCAGATGGAAGGAACTCAAACTTGTTTATCAAAGCCTGTGGTCAGCATGTTGGATTGGCATTTATTTAAAGACAAATTCAAAGCTCCTCTTTAGGTAAATTAAATGTATTTTGTTCTAAACTTAAAATGTGTTTGTTTTATCCTTAGTTTGGTGCTTAACCATACCACTTTTCAGTGACAGCTTTCCAAACAGAACCTTGCCTTAAGTCAGCTAAACTGACTATTTGAGATGGGCTGTGGAATGTAATATGTTTCATGGATGCTGATTTGCTCACAGGGTAAGTTAGATACTCTAGAAATGCCATAAGGCCCATACAAAAACCAGGATACTGCTACAGAAATTGTTCACATTTTGTATTACTTCATGGTGTAGTATTTGGACCATTGCTTACAGAGTATCGACAGGGTTATCATAAGTCAGGTTTTCCTGGATGTCTCCTCTTCTCCTGTTGGGAGATTTTGTCAAATGAGATTTTAAGGACTTCCTTGCCAAATATCTTCAGTCAGGCTATCCTTCCTCTACAAATCCTGGATGTAACTACAGCTCTTAATATTACTTGTTCATCCTCCCCTTTATGTCCAGCCAAGCTGTGTTGCCAGCTAATTTAACTGGAACTGTTAGGTTCTTCAAGGTTCTAAGTTGTGATGGAAGACATGGTAACTGGGACCTTTTTCTTGCTGGCAGAAGAGAGTTTATTTCATCATAGTAGATAAATGTCAAGAAGCCTCATAAAGGAAAACAAACAACAGCCTGCCTTAATAAAATGGAATGATGCTGTTGTTCTAGGGTAATTTTTCTTTCTGACACTTCAGATTGATTCTAAGAAGTGGTAAACAGAAGTGCTCAAGGAACTATTGAGACCTCATGAGCAGAAAAACACCCATTGAGCTTGTTCTTTTGGGTGTTGTTCAGACCTGAAAAGGGATCTTTAATTGTTTGTACTTCAAGATAAAGCTTATTTCCTGATAAGATTTGGTTGAAGAAAAAGAGCATCAGATACTGGGACAGTTAAGGAGAACTGAGCATCAAATTCCTTGCGTGATTTGGGCATCAAAATCTCTTACATAAATTTAAGGTCTGATGATTTAAGTGGTTTGCTTCCGTCTTAGAATCATATTATTTGGTTTGGGCTTCATTTCTGGTGTTTACTTACAATACTGTCTGGTTTGAGAGACTTTGAGGTTAACATATTCTCATGCTGTGTCCAGCTTCAGGAACTCAAAAGCAGGAGATTACAAATAGGAACAGATAGGTGAGTGTGGTTTTAGGCTACTGAAGAATGAAGCCAATTCCTCATTTGTGATAGGGCAGAGACAGAGAATGAAAGTTGTAACTTGAATTTGCTGTGAGATTAGGAAGTATTTGAATTGTTGGTATCCTGACCTGTACTGCAAGTTCTTCCAAACGCATAAATGGGAAGCAGTTTTAAAATACTGGGGTTTTATGATTATTCTGTGGTTGCTGAGTCTGGAAACAAAACCAAACAAAAAACAAAAAAAACAACCACCACCCCAAAACAAACAAACAAACAAAAAATTCTTGGCTCTGCTAGACCCTGCTGAGAATGGGTTGAAAAATTTCTTTCAAAACACCTGTTGTCAGAAAACTGAACTTTCAAATAGATTAATATTTGAAAATATGTTTTGAATAGCATAAACATCCTTTATTTGGATGTTCACAAAAAAATATTGTCAAAATGGAGAGTTTTACCATGGAGAGAGGAATATTTTCCAAAGAATTACAGTATTAGTGCCATTATTTAACAGTTGATAGGTGTGAGCTGTTCACACACAGACATATGTTAGACAAGCTTGTGTACATTAAGAAATGACCTGTGAGCGAGTGGTAATTGACTCCTGTGTTTTACACATACTGACTTAAACCCTTTGAAGGCTGGAGGTGAGGTTAAAAGTCATTAAAGGATTTCTCCAGCTTTCAGGGCTCATTCAAGATTTACAGGCTGAGCTGTTTGCTGCTGACTGTTCAGAGAACAACTGTTGACAACTGTTAAATGAGTCCTTTCTATAAGAAAGCAAAAATAATCTTTTAAGACATTGTAATTTTTCTACAGCTGTGTTTCAGTGCTGTAAAATAGGTCCCACAGAAGAGCTTAGGGTAAGAGAAGGGGAGGACAAGAAAAAGGAATGTATTGGTATTGGAAAACAGGAAGAGCTAAGTTGGTATTTAAAGTTAGCCGTAGCTTAGATAAATGGGTAAATATTACATACAGAGAGAAAGAGTCAATGATTACATCATATGGTAAATCTTGCATGTTACCAAAAAAAAAATTGGAGCTGAAAACGTACAGGCTAACTCTGATGGTGTAAATTTGCTTTAAGTGTCTTCCAGATTACCTTTTCTCGTGAGGCTTTAAGCATGAGATATTGTCTTGTGTTGCAGTAGGCAATAAGGAGTAAACCCCACTGTGGCTTCGGCTAGTTTGACCAAAACATGTTACATGCACAAATCTGGGATCTGCAAAATGATTTAGCAGCTTAATATTAGCACCCATCAAATCACAGCCCATACATAGAGTGTGAGGTTGAGCTGGTGAAGAGGGGAGTGAGGGAAGGAGGTGTGCAAGTCTGTGTGCATGACAGGACATTTGAGCCTTCAGCATGTGTGTCTAAAGGTGCATTCCTGTCCCTGTTCCCCCAGAGACAGCTCCCCCCTCCAGGAAGAGATAAAATGTGCGTACTTTGGTATCCTCATCCAGGCAACCTGGGAAAGACTAAACACTCACTCTTCATCTCCTCGCTCTGTCTCTTAACTGTTCCTCACCGACCCCCATCGTCCCCTCCCCTCATCCACCGGCCCCGCCGCCCCGCCCTCTCAGGCCTTCACAGCCCCGGGACGCAGTGAACCAGCCAGTGCCCCCGCCCCTTCTCCCTCCCTCTTCCACCGTGCGGCCTGAAATTGCACCTCCCTGGCTGAACGAGCGCACGCAGAGCAGCGCGGGCTCGGCGGCAGTAGGGACTGGGGTTAGGGTCGCTTGCACCCTCCAAAGAGAGGGGAAGAAAAGCGGCGGCGGGAGGGGAGGCGGCTGGGCGGCTGCCGCTAGCAGGCCCCGACCTCCCCCGCGTCCCTGGCCGCGCAGCCTGCGGTCAACAGGCACCATGGCCGGCGAGCCAGAGGATCTGAGCGGCCGAGAAGTGCAGAACGTCTGCGATGCCCTGGGGCGCTACGAGGACACGCTGCGGGGTGCCGTGAGCGAGATCCACATGGACATCCAGGTGTTCAAGCAGGGCGTGGGGCGGCAGGTGGAGGAGGTGCTGCGCCTCGCCAGCCCCCTGGCGCATACCGTGTCCGAGCTGCAGCAGGAGAATCGGCGCCTGCGGGCGCAGCTGGAGCGCCTGTCCCGGCAGGTGGAGGCCCTCGGTCGGTCGGCGGGGCTGCCGCAGGAGTGGGCAGACGAGACGGTGCGGAGGCTCCAGGCCGCGGGACCCGGCTCTCCGGGACAGGGTTTGGCCTGTGGCAGGTTCTCCAGCCGTGCCAAGTTGGCTGTTACCGGCAGGAGCCAAGTAAGTGCTGGCCGTGGCCGGGGAGGACGAGAAGCTGCATGAGCAGATGCCTCTCGGGTATTGCCAGGCTTTGCTCTGGCGCAGGGGAGTGCCTGGGGCACGGGGCTCTTTTGCAGTGCAGGGTCAAGGGGCTTTTGGGAGGTGCTCTGAGAAATGGTCTTGGC
The DNA here is from genome assembly GCA_024733675.1 of Psilopsiagon aymara. Classification (NCBI taxonomy): domain Eukaryota; kingdom Metazoa; phylum Chordata; class Aves; order Psittaciformes; family Psittacidae; genus Psilopsiagon; species Psilopsiagon aymara. Next base: position 19,503 of record JANRGW010024806.1, on the reverse strand, counting down.
CTTGATACCACCTGGAGGTGTTCCTGATTATAGCACTACTTGAGCACACTGGGATCCTGGTTAGAGTGGGAGCAACCTGTCAGCGTGGTTAGAAGAAAGAAGAGAAGCTGAGGCAGTCTCAGCTATCAATACACATATGTACAGGGACATCTGTGCATCTTTCTGGAGTTGATTAGGGGGGTCTGCTTGCCAGCAGTGCTATTTGCCAGTTGGCAAGCTCACAAAGGAGAACAGCTAAGCATAGAGCAGACAGTAACATGTTTTCCTAAGATAACTGCCATAGCATCCTGCAGTGAGGCAGTTTTGCTGCATGACCACTGTCCTGTGCTGCTGCAGCTGGTCTATGAGAGGAGGCCTCAAGGAAGCTGATACGGTCTCCATGACCTAAACTAGTGCAGACACATTCCTCCCAGTGATAAAACTCTCTTTGCAGCATAGTGGAGCCTTGTAACTTGGTACATGGAAGTCCTAGTTAGTGGGAAGCACGTGGCGCTGAGATGTTTTGTGTAATACTTCTTCTATGTGTCAGGCTTTATGGAAAGAATTGAGAGCTCCTCTGCAATCTTTGACACCAGGAGGTGGCAGCCAGACAGTCCATCATGATTCAGTCACACAAAACGGTCTGATAATAGAGACCTGGCTTTCACAGATGACAGCCAATTTTGTGTAATCTTGATTAAGCCTCGTCATGAGGGGTCTTCAAGACTGAGTGTGAAAAGTAGGTCTATGGTCTCTTCAGGCTTTGGGGATGGAAAATAAAAACTTGGAAATGAAATTAAATTGGTGGGAATGAGCAGGGAGTCTATTCTATTCTAGCCTTTTTTGTGCCTACTGACTCAAGAATGGGCACTTAGGGCTTCCTGTAGCTGGGCAGGTAGAAGGGTAAAGTTGTTGCTTGATGCATTGTTTCAACACAGTTGTGGCAACTGCTGCCTTTTCCCCTGCATGACAGAGGTAAGTAGTGTGCACACAACTTGTCGACAACAGCCGTCCGCACTTGTTTGTATTGCAAGGAACAAAAGCGAGCTGAGCAACAGGGAAGGGACAAAGGGATGTGGTTCCTCATGCCGTCTCACCAGCCTCATCACCTTTGCGCACATTGTGGTGTGTCCTTCACACTGTGAGAAGTCTTGCATCAAGGTTATAGCAATATTCTGCTTTAGGTATTGGTCTGCATTAAAGCACAGCATGAGCTTTTGGAATTAGAACCTTCTCACTTTTCTTTGAGAGTTCAGGGAAGATCATTTAGGTACTGATAGTAATTCAGTGCCCTCACAGCAATTTTCCCTGGAAGGTTGGACAAGTTCCCAAGTTAGCATAGCTGACTGAGAAGGAATTTTAATACTGGGAGCCATGGGAGATGTGGCTAGGGCTGCACACATCAAATGCATGCAGTGAAAACATGATTTTGTGGGTAAGGCCCTGATGTGGCTGTGCCCAAATGGGTAAAGAGCAAGCCTTAGTTGCTGTGCTGGTCACTCAGATCCTCTGTAATGAAGAAAGTATTCCCTCAGGTGCTTCCAGTTTGTGGTTTATGTGGCCATATCACTTGAAGTAGAGTACCATAAATGACATTGTGTATGTTCTCAGATAAATGAGTACCCGTGATAAAAACTGGTGACGATTCTAGCCTTAGTAAATACTTGTGTAAGTATGAGATACCAGGAACAAATGATGCTGACATGGACATAGTAGCAAATAAAGATGCTCCCTTTTGTTCCTGAAGCGATTTATTTGCCAAGGTCCTTTTTACTGTGTGGTTGATGGCAGTGTTCTGTTGCCTTCAACATTTCTAGCAAAATACTGGAATTATATTGGATACTTGTAAATTCAGTTACTGATTTTTTTTCATGCATAGTACCTTCTGACAAGTATAAAGTTTTAATCTGTGAAAATAAAATTATTTTGAAAGATCTGAATACAATGACAGATCCAGTTTAGCAGCAGTAAATTGGACTGTGCATATGGAAGTATTCTCTGTGAAAATAGCAGATGATATAAAAATTGAAATTATTTTTTTATTATTAGGAGAGACAAATGTTATTTTAAAGAAGCTGTTCTTATGGTGATGTGTTGTGAAAAAGTTTGCAGACTAGCTTTGCAAAAGAACTTATCATTCCTTTTGGGACTATGCTGAGTAACTAAAGAATGCAGCTGTGTTGGATGTGAGCTCTTCTGAAAACCTGACTGTAATGAAGCCTCAAAATGGGAGAGGTGCTACAAAAATCAGTGGAGCCTAGATAGCAGAATTGTGCTTTTGCTTGTGAGAAAGTTCTGGATGCTTTTCAACATTTCAACTTCCCAACCTAGTTTATTTTTCTTTCTTTTTAAGTAAGAAAGAGGAAAACTCAAAGGAAGCAGAAGTTCTAGTGAGAGTTGATATACTGAACTTTATTATGGATTTGATTTGTAGAACTTGGGGTGTATCTTAGGGGAAGCAAACTTGGTTGTGAAATGGACTTTCTAACTTCCAGCTACCTTAGGTACATCTGAAGCCTTCTTTGGACATCGGCAGAAATCTGTCAGTCTTGTTACTGGGGCTATAAGCACATTGTGCTAAACCATGGTGTTGTGCTATTGACTATCTGAGTGGTGACGGTGGTTGTTTTAAAAATAAAAGAAGTCTCATGTTTCAGTGGTTTAGTCTCAGGAATATCTTGGCTCATCATTCAACCTCCACGCTTTATCTAGTGGAGCAGGGAACACAGGGCCCAACCTTTAAGTCAAGAGAAGGATTTTCCTTGACTTGAGTAGTGTTAGCATTTAGCTCAAATCCTGCTATGTGCACCTGTGTTCCAATGAAACCAGTTGGAGATTTACACTTAAATATCTAGGAGAATCAGAATCTAAGCCCACAATTATATACTCTGACAAAAACTCTGCTGAGGCTGCCTTACTGTAATCTACTGCTAGTAAACAAATCCTTAGCAAGATCTCAGACCATAGTTACCAGGATTTACCTGGGATTTGTACTTGAGGTAATGAAAGTTCTAGTATCTCAAGTAATGGATGTTAACAGTCTGTGCACTCTGCAGTATCTAACACAAATAAGTGCTTTTAAATAATAAAGAAGTTGTGTTGGCCTTCTGTGGTGTCCTTAGCTGGTTTTGAGTAAGTGTAAACAGCAGACTTTGTCCATGAAACTTACTTTTCTTGATTTATCTTCGGTTTATCATGATGGTGTCTGTATTTTACATGGGGTATAGTTTTCCAGCATATAAATAAATTAATAATTTGTGATGAAACTGTGTAATAAATAAGTAAAACTACTCTTTTGCTCTTAAGTCTTTTTGTCTGTCTTTAAAAACAAAACTTGTTTGGATTGAGTTTATAAGAATTTTTGATTATGCTTATAAGAGCACACTACAGATTTACTAGTTTATTTATCCATAAAATCTTTTGGCCAATCTGGTAGTTAGATATATGTCCAGAATAAATTGAAACTTTTGAATGGACTTTCTGTTGGGGAATTTCTCCTTACAGCTTATATGTGCTGGTTTTTGGAAACTACATTTTTTAATTGAAGTAACTGTGTGTCTGTAAAGCACTTTCTTCTTTCTTTAGTTCCCATGAAACTGGATAAATCTCATGATTTTTGCACACACACACACATGAACCAATGGGGAAAGAAAAATTCTTGGCTTATTTTCTGGAATTGTATTGGCAATCATATGGGAAAAATATGGTGGTTCTCCCAGAAAAGCTATCCATACAGAAGTTGCCAGCTTATAATGCAGCTGTGAAGTTCTAGGATCACATTTAGTTTATGTAATGCTTTCATAGTACATTATCAGAATGGGATTCTTTTTCTGCAATAAACAGAAAAAAACTTGCAGAGCCCCTATGTAAGCCCAGTGTCTCCTCTGTTATGCAGTTTCTTATGTGTATCACCTTCACAGTGGATTCTGATATTTCTAACAGAAGTGGAGGCTCCTTCTAAGTGCATGGGGTCTTTGAGGACAAGCATGTGAAAATAGATATAAGTCCTGCATTGCCAAGTGCATAGTTCATAGGTTTGGCTCTTGGAGTTAGATAGTTGTTCCCTTCTTGTGTTGTGATCACTGGCACAACGAAGTCCTGTTCTTGGCGTGTGTTTTTGGATATTCTTCTAAATTCTGCTGCTGTTTGAAATTCAGCTGTCATGTCTCTTGTCTGTTCTGACAGAGTGTAGATCTGGATGACCGCCACAAATCTGAGTTCAGAAGAGTTTTTAGTTCTTCCGTCGTTGAAAATGGTCATCAGTCTTCAGGTAGGAACAGGGCATGAGATGAAATAGGAATACTTGTAAAATAACTTGATCCTGGCAGTCATAGAGCAGCCCTCAGATGCTGGAAGCATTAGAATCTGCTATGGTTTCAGTATGGGTATTGTACTGTAGCACTGATACAATTCAACTTTATATCCTAATTAGGAGTTTAACTTTAAAGCTTTATTGTTAAGCATGCTCTATGGTGTTTCATGAATTGGAGATGACTACTGTCACAGTATCCTGGGCAGTAGTGATTATAAGGCCTATTATCCTGGGTGCCATTGTAGCCTTGCATCCTAAAATATTTTGCAAATTACCTGTCTGCACCCATTACCCTTAGGTGGAGGAAGAACTTGCTGTCTCCATTTTAGAGAAAACAGGCACACAGCGTTTCATAAAACCATGAAAAGAGCAATAATGCTGACTCGTAACCCACAGCAGGAGATTGGGGGTGGGAGCTGCACAGAGGAAGAGGAGGAGTTTAGCAAATGCAGCTGCTGATGGGTTAATGATCTGGAGAAGCTGAGATTCATGTAGGACCAGTATGGTAGCTACAAGGATCACTTACACTAGGGTTGTTTCTACAGCATGCTGTAAATGGTATTAACGTCCCACAGGGAGAAGTAGGTGCAATAATTACAATAACTTGTAAAATAAAGTTGTTGCATGCAAATTGTTTTTTTAACTTTGTTACAGATCTGCAAGTAAATTTACTTCCTCTCTCCTTCTTACTCAGTAGGTCAGGCAAAAGTCTCACATGAACTGACCTCTTTTCACATGTCAGAGACTTTCCCTGAAGCCCATGCCCCTGCAGTCACCTTACAGATGCCCCATCTTCCCGTTACTGCAGTAACCAGGATACCAGAGAAGTTTTCAGGAGAGGCCATTTGTTCAGCAGGAACAACTAATGCGTCTGCTGGCCTGCTTGGACAGAGCAAGAGCAAAAATGGAATGGCCGTGAAAACTTCCAGTGAGCCAGGTAAGAGAGACAAAAATAATTTGCTTGATGAAGCTGTAACCCATTTCTTTACTTGAAGCAACAGGTGCTACGGGACTTGTCCTATTACTTAGTGGTACTTGTGAAACTTCACTTCTATGCTACATATCCCGTGGTGGGACACCCTGACTTAGAAAGCCGTGGGTCCTAGATTCAGCTTTAGGCTGTGATGTCATATATGCTGAAAATTTTTGCTGTCTGCTATAGTTGAGTTCATAATGCGGGCTTTCTTCTAGCTCAGTTACTGAATAAGTATCTCTTCAATGCTATTTTAATGAAATACACAGGAATTTTTAGTATTTTGAGACCTGAGACCCCTGAGAAGTTAGGCAGGTATTTAGCTAATTTGTGCAATATTTGAGGAGAGGAATGACCAACAGCAGACTGACACGTACACTCAAGTCGAAGTGATTTCAGAATTGTACTTGCATCTTAATCTAGATAATTTTGTTGTGTTTTAAATAGAGCTCATTCATGTTGAAGTCATTCCTCTCAGTTGTATTTCATGTACATTTAGTCATGGTGACACTTAGAGATCAGACTGTATATATTGGTCAGAAAGTAGAGAGACATCAGATTGAATTGCCAGCAAGAGAGGGATTATTTGTAGATTATTCTTTCAACTTTTATTTTCTTAAATCAAAGCCTCTCTATCTTTTTTCTGCTGTTTTCAGTGAAGGCCTGGAATTCAAGTATGGTGGCAACAGTGGGTTCATCTGCTACTGGAGGTGAGTGTTCTTATCAGCATGTCCTTATGCAACACAAATTGAGGGGGATTCCATGTTCCACATCTGGGGAATTCAGATCTGATCTTATAGTTCTAATTAGTAGGTACATGGTAATATTAAAACTGCTAACAAGGCTGCATGCAGGTTCAGTTTCCCAGGTATTATGGAAGGTTGTTCCACTGTATCAGATTCTCAGTCTGTTCAAAGCAAGGAATACTTGTCCTTGTTTGCACAGAAGTGTGCATGTGTACTGTTAGGTAATCTCTGCAGTGGAAACAATAGGTGCCAGGGAAGCGTGGCAGAACACAGTCCAAGCAGTGAAGATTTCGGCTGACCAAGTGAAAACTGGACCTGAAATCAAGGTAATGGCAGTTGGAAAGTGGTGAGCCCACCCTATGGATGGTGAAGCAAATTCCTTGAGCAGAATAGCAGTAAGTAGTCTTCTTCATATATCAATGTGCCAAAGGACAAAATGCCTTAAGGATTTTCAATTTCAGTTGAAATAGATGAGTTGAGCTCTATCCAAAGGGATTATGGATTGATGTCACCAAGCTTTTACTGTCTGTACCATGTACTAGTATTTCACAGTGTTCTCAATGTCAGTTTAGCAAAGATGTAGCTCAGCTAGAACGGGGATCACCTGAGATTTGCATAAATTTCTGGCAATTGTTTGTGGTCACAAATTTGTCATATCTGTATGTTGGCATTTACTAGGGCATTTTGCATGAGAAATTTAGTTGATCTGGATTCCTTCTATAAGCAGTGGGGAGAGTTTGCATTTTCAGAGAGTCTTGTCAACAGTAATCAGGTTGGATTGCTTCTAAGATGCATTCTTTCTTCATGTATAGAAGGAGCCTTCAGAAAATGAGTTGCTGGCTTATGCAACAAGTTCTGGCTGTAGTGCATTAAAAATGGGCAAGTCATTCTGTTGCTGTGCATTTACAGAGCATAGCTGGTGTCCAGAGCTGGCCTGTGAGAGGCAAAGCACAAAAGGTCAGACCTCTGAAGGATTTGATGGTCTGAAGCCATCTTTGCAACCCCTGCAGTCTGTTCAACTTCAAAACATTTCCTGGTAAAAATTAGGTTATTTAAATTATGCTCTCACTCATGGCAGACTTCCTAGGACTACTTGTGTCTACCAGAATGACTCTTGCAAGGTGAGCTGTAGTACAATTTCTTCCATTTACTGTATTGTTGTCCATTGCAGCATACCTTCTTCTTGAGGTCTGCACAAGGGTCCGAAATGATCAAACCTTCCCAGTGCATTTTTATCAAAGGCATCTTCTCACAGCCCTTTCTGTCATGTTTATACCATACTTGCTGCAGAGCAGTAATTTTGCAGGGGATTAAACCCCTTGGGAAGATCCCTTCCTAGTTTATTAGTTAGAACTAGAAGTTAGACAGTCCTGCAGCTATTCACTGTGGTGAGTGTGTGGCTGTCTCTCAGGAAACAGTTTGGAAATGTATGAGGAAAGAAGATAAAATGAGTTTCTACACTAATGTATTTTGTCTTTCCTGCTTTTATACAGAGAATACTACTTCTGTCACCAAACCTATCTCAACTGTGAGCTATGGGACGAGTAGTGGAACCAAAACTGATGAAAGGTACGCATTTTACTTCACATTTTGTTAGGCCATTGTGGTCAGTATAGTCTCAAGGGACAGATGTTTTGCTGGTGTGGAGAACATGTGAGTCCCAGATGCTGTATTTTAAGCGTTGGATGTATAATTGTACGCTAACCTACTTGACCCTTTACGTTAACCTAGTTAATACGTTTACGTTCTGTGTGTGTACTGTGTCCATCAACATGTAAATGGGCATATTCCTCTTAACAACATTTCTACTTTCAGGGAATAACCCATCAGTAACTGTTGGAATAATCACACTACCTGTACTAAAACCATCCTAGTAATGTACTGTATGATAGTAGTTTTTGTTCAACATGGCAGTGCTTGAGTCGTAACCCAGATTGTCTCAGGCTAAACAGTTCCTTGTTTCTGGCCATACCTGTAGCTGACGTACCAGGTTATCTATTGAGTGCACTTCTCATGTCAAATCAGCAGTGTGCCCTATATAAGATCCTATATGTCTAGCTTCAGGACCCCCTAAAACCCTCGCATGACTGCTTTTTTGTGCCTCTGGTTCCTGTGTTAGTGCCATATCTCAGCTGATCCTCACAGCTTTCTTTGCATGACACATCTGGTAGGCTATGTATCAACATCTCACCCATGATTGCAGCATTGGATAGCCTTAGCACTTTTGATTCCCTTGGTTTTGGGAGGCTTCTTCAGGCTGCCACTCCAGTGCACCAAATAACAGGTGAGTTCCGGATGCTGTATTTAAGCCCATTAAAGTTTGTGAGCTTTCCTGAGGGCTAAATGGAGCAGACATGGGAAGGCATAAAAATCATTCGTAGAGCAATTTGAAGCAGCCCTAATTGTGGATTTCAGCGCTGTTACAGGGTTAGTAAATCTCTCAGTGCCAGCCGTGGCTTTTTGTTAGGAGGAGCAAGTTGTCAGGCCCTTTGGAAATACTTGTTAAAATATTCATGTGTGTTGAAATTTGTAGTTTGGGCTTAATTTTAGAAACCAACATATAGCTGCCATCAAATATTGCTAGTTTGGCTAGCCTAAAGTTTAGTTTGTATATAAATGCATTACTGAGGACTGCTGCACATTCTCAGTTAACTTGGAGTCACTGTTGCTTAGTATAGGATTACATGGTATCACAATTACTGCTGGCATATCCAGGTATCCTCAGCATGCAAAATATCCATCGTGAAAAATGGAAGGGCAGCAAATTTGAATCTCTTAAATTGGGCTTGCATCTGTCTTGAAAATTATGCCAAATTTGTCATTACATTTCTTCTGAGTTAGTTCCAACATCTACACTTTCATGTTTGAGTCATCATACACTGAGCACCCTAGAGAACTTGCTGTCAGATCTGACCTCCATCTCTACCAGAAATTAATGTGTGACACTGATTCTTTGCTCTTTGACTCAGTTTCCTCATCTCTGTTATGTGGAACATTTCCAAATGTGACCTGTTGCTGGTGAAGTGGTTTATGGCTCAAATAAACGCAAATTAGAATATAATCCTATATTTCTCGATCAAATTACCAGCGTGTGCTCAGCAAAGCAGCACTGACCCAAGCTCAGAATTCTGTGTACTCCAACTAAGAAGTTGAAATGTACTTTCTGAAATGTACTTTCTTCAAGTTCCATATTTAAAATGTAATTTCCCCTCTCAGGAACTCCAAAGTTGGAAGTTAGTGCTGCTCTGTGGCTGCAAGTGGTGCTGGATTTTTCTTTCTGGCTTTGTGGGTTGTTGGGGTTTTTTTGTTGTTGTTGTGTTTGTTTTGTTTGGTTTTTTTGGGTTGTCTCTTCTTTCTCAGCATCTGTGACTTGTCCAGCTATGTCTTATTTGTAAAAGTACCTTTGATTTTTACTTAAATTGCTTTTCATTCATTCAGGTCCTCTTGAAACAGCTCTTTTGGGAGGTTTAGAGTAGGCAACAGTTGGATCTTTATGCTGACTACTAGCAGCACTGAGCATTTGTTTAACAATATACTTTCCATGTTATGTTTCTCCAGTGCCACTGACAGTTACTGTGATGTGAACCCCAGCTCTCACTCCTCTCCTCCCCCTGTACAGCGCCAAGTTGAAAGGAGACGAGAACTGGTGCGGTCTCAGACGCTCCCACGGACTTCAGGAACACAAGCCAGGAAAGAGCTTTTTGACAAATCTGAATGTGGTGCTGGAAGGTTTGTTGAAGCCTCATCTCCAGCATGGGTTTGTTAATGAGAAAATAATTTGTTGATTGCCAGCAGAGGACAGCTGGGTGAGAGGATTTTACTCTCAATGTAGGATTTTGAGCTAAGGGACAATACGAGGTCATATATAGCTTCCCTGACTTCTCAGACTGAATGCTGGGAATTCACATCTATACATTCTCCTGGCTTTGAAGGTCTTCAGCTGAAGAAGTAAGTGCCTTATATCAGGAGAGAGTGCTGTGGAAGTTCCCTTCTCTGTTATTAAGAGAGACTAGCAATACAGTGATTTTCTGTTGCCATTCATTAAGGGCCGGAAGCATGGGCTATTCTCTATGTACCATGTTAGGGGTATAATTTAAATAGAAGAGGCTTGGAATCAGTCCTGGTATTAGGGAAATGGAAATTAGTTTTTCTTGCAGGACCAACAAACTGAAGTTTCAGCAAGATATTTCTCATATGACCTGGACAGGGGCTGACCCGGGCAAGGTTCTGTAGATGGTGCTTACAAGTAGGTTTAAATTTTTCTGGAATGTAATTTAATCTGGTCTCTGTTAATTTTCCAGAGGAAAAGGTGAATCCAGAGCTAAGCTGAAGAGGTCGCAGAGTTTTGCGGTTGCCAGCGCTAGCAGCATTAAACAGATTCTGTTAGACTGGTGTCGCTCAAAAACCATAGGATACAAGGTGAAGACACACTGGCACTTTCAGCTCTTTGTTTCTCAGGAGAGTTTGCCAAAAAAGTGTACTCAAAAAGTGCATGTAAAACATGCTAAACAATGAGTTAACTTATATAAGGCCATCAAGGTTCGGTGTGGGTAACACAGACATTGTGGTTTGCATGGGCAGCACTTCCAGACAGTGGTTGCATGAGTGAGATTCTGTATGTCTGTCAAAACAATGCATTAGTGTTTGACTGAAAGCATACATTTTTCTGCTTCTGGATAAAGACTTCAGTATACACTTGCATTTTGTTCTTAGTTGCAGGCTTTTGCATTCTCATTGTATATGGCAAGGTCAGAATGACATTTTGCCAGTATGTGGAGAGTATGGCCCTTCTGCTGCACAGCAGACCAAAGTATCCTCTACTGGTATGGGACATGTGAATTTGTAGTAAATACTTGAGGCTGAATCATGTAGTGTTAGTGAGCCAATTTCTATGAGGTAACATCAGCATAGCTAAAAGAGTTCAGCAGTTGAGATTTTAGGAATTTTACCTGGCCTTAAACTGAAATTGCCAAAGTAATTTCCATGAGAAAGAAAATTATTTCTGTGTGTAATATGTTTTTCAGAGTCATCGTAAAATGTGCATTATTATTGCTGAACTCTAAAATTACAGTATACATAAGCAGAACTAGTGAAAATTAATGTCAGTTGCTTACCAGAAAAGCTGAGGCTTGAATTTTATATGATGCAAAGTAGCATGAAACAGGAGCCCAAATATGTTTCTTTTCACTGCAGTAGTGGAAAGTAACAATAAACATTCATTCTAAGAATCACGTTTTGCACTAGGTGTAATGCTTCCTATATTTCTATCTATCTGTGGGTAAACAGGCATTGAATTGGGCCTTACTGATAGCAAAACAACCAGGCATACTCTTTATCTAGTGCTATTCACAGCCACAAAATGAACTGTTCTTCAATTATAAATGCTTTACAGGGATAAGCAGTGTCCTTGGTTTTCACAGCTACTCAGCTGGTGCATTGGGCCTGCTCCAGAGCTCACGTTCTTCCCAGTATTTTCACTGGGGTTTGGATCAGGCACCTTGGCTGTGTGTCTGCTTTGCATCTGGGCATTGCAGGCAAAAGGCTTTCATTTGCTGAGCGTGCTGTTTTTTCTCAGAATGCAAATAATGTAATGGATATACTAAAAGGGAAAGACAAACCCTGAAGCCTGTGCTCTGTTACCTTGGTTAGTGAGAGAGAACAGAAAACTTCAGTAAGCAAAAGCAGTTGCCCTTCCCTCTTCACCCATAATGCATTAACATGCATGATTTTTTCATTATGACAGCACATTGATCTCCAGAACTTCTCATCAAGCTGGAATGATGGGATGGCATTTTGTGCTCTTGTGCATTCTTTCTTTCCTGAGGCTTTTGATTATAATAAGCTGGACCCAGCTAATCGCAAGCAGAACTTTGAGCTGGCCTTCACCATGGCTGAGTGAGTATCACATTATATCTCTGTGAAGTGCTTCCAGTTGAAGTCTAATGCAGCTGGGCAGCAGTGAAGAGTTTAATCATTCTTACAGATCCTATATCACTAGATTACATGTGTCATAGCAAAAAAAGGTGATATAGCTCTACCTAGGGAACGCATACAACATGAGTCTCAACAGTCTGCAGTCAGAGGTGGTTTTACGAGGCACAGGATTATTCACTGGAAACAATCTTACAGCCACATGGGCCTTCATTGGCACATTTCATCTCTTCTCATATTTCCCCATTCTTTTGGAACTTCGTATATAATAACCAGAAAAACAAGATTTGCAAACTTGCATAACCCTGCTTACTGAGAATTGGGCAGGTGAATGTGAGATTGGGCTACATGCTACAGACATCAGGGATGTGAATAGCAGCCAATGAAAAAGAAAAAAACCCTACAGGGCTTTGGATCAGATGGCAGTACAGAAGAGGGAAAGAACCAGAACATTCCATGGTCACAAAAATAACAACCTCTAACCTGAGTTTGACCATTTCATAGCAAAATCAAATGTTGGTGATAAACCTCGGGATTTCATAAATGCTTCAGTGATGCTCAAACAGAGCAGCAAATGAATCTTGGCATTGGTTACAGGCTTCAAGATTCAACTGTAGATTTACTTATCTGTTTTATCATTACCACAGGAAAATGGCTCATTGCGATCGTCTGATAGAAGTGGATGACATGATGCTCATGGGTCACAAGCCAGATCCCATGTGTGTCTTCACGTATGTCCAGTCTCTGTACAATCATCTACGATGCTTTGAGTAAACCCATCAATGCCTCTCTGGACTGAAACATCAAGTACACGGCTAATGGAAAAAGTGGCATTTTGCATATGGAACACTGCTTTTTACTGTCTCTTTGCTTACATTCAGCTGTGTGGCTGACTGACGTGTTGCTGAGCAATGCCCCGAAGTGTTGCATCACATCAGTATTATATGTCAGTAATACAGAAATACATTTTAAAAAGGCAAAAAACTTAGCGAAAAGTAACCTTGGTGCTAGTAAGGGGTTGGATTTCTAATATTCTTGAATTTAAAGGTCACAGGAAGCTAAATTGCTGCTCCTGTCTCTGTTAGGTTGGGGACACAGTCTTAGCAGTGACAGTAACTCTGCTCTGAAGGTGTTCCCTCTTCAAATTCAGGTAAAACTCCAGAAAATAGCATCTTCAATTCCACTTCTCTGTTAAGCATGGCACAAAATAAATAGCAGATGGACAAGGAAAATTCCAAGAGTACTCAACTGCTATAGCATTATTGCCTCTCCTCCAACCCTAACCCCCACTATCACGTAAGTACATGTACACATCAAGCAGGTATTGTTCTGTTCTCTTAAAGCCAAACAAGAGCATAGCCTCTTACCTGCTGACTAGGGTGACGCATAACTACCATGTTACAGAATGGTATTTGTCTGTAATGGTCAAATCTGAAGTGATTTGCTTAAAGGCTTGCCAAAACCCGTGCTTGCAGTACTAGATTTATTTCCTGATCATGAAGAACAGCAACAGCTGGGCTCTTCTGTGTGTAAGAGTTTGTTTGCATGATTCAGAATGGGAGGGGGAGGGCAACAAGGTACAAAATCCTCTGACCACTCATAATAGAAGCAAGACTGTAATGTGCTTTGACCTTGACTCAGGGGGAAAGGGACTCTCCAGTGTGCACGGGAATTAAGTCTTGATGGCTTGCTCAGTCCTTGTGCTGACTCAGAGGTGGACAGGCAGCATGCCAGGAAATTGTGAAAGGTGAGAGTTTTGAAATGCCTTGGACTAGTTTCCGTTTTCAGTTAAATCAGTATTAAAACGACAGTGTGTTAGGATTATCCCAGATTTACTGAAAAACAAGATCATGTGTCACCCTTTCTGTTTTTTTCTTTGATAAATCAACAGTTTCATTTTCATAGTGAATGTTAAAAATAAACCTACTAAAAAAGCATACTTCAGAACACAAAAGAAGCTTTTTACAAGTATTTCTACCCTAAGAACAGGCTCATAGAAAGTAAAAACTGAAAGCCATGAGCCCTCTGCTCATGCTAGAAAATGTTTATTAACCTGCGTTTGTGCTTTTTGTAGATATTTATAAAGATTACTTTGGCTCTGTATTGATGACCATTTGTAATAAAAATGTCAAATGTTCAGATTTACTGCTTCTCTTCAGAATGGAAGTAACAAATGTAATTCGTTACCTTTGTAATTTGTCTTTAGAATGACAGGTAACAAAGTAACTTGATGAAAAGAAACTAGAGCTTTTCCCTGGAAGATTTTTATTCTAGTCATGATGCTGTGCACTCTGAATTTCAGTTTTAAAAGTACAGAAGTTTAATTCCATTTGGAATAGGATTTTAGTTCAGCCTCTCTTTCTAGTGAAGTTTACTTAAGAAACCTGAGTGAAGTAACCACTTCTGTTAGTTGTCTCGGGAGAAAAAAAGCCAAAAACAAACCCCAAACACCAAAAATTTACAAAGGTAAAGCATAACTTAATGTAAAGGTGTGGATCATCAAGTTCTGTTTGAAGGGTAGCTAAACTGGTGCTATGACACCATGGAAACAGTTTGAAAGATATAGTGTATGAAAGATACTTGGTCAAACTAGCAGGATCCTTGGTATTGTTGATCTCACAGCTTTAGACCAAGTGGACAGAGGTTGGATGGGCTGTTCATATTTGTCATATGACTTAAGGTTTTGGCTTTGTCCTGAATGACTGTAATTCTGAGAAGGAAGTGTGCTCCTACTGCTCCATGAAATGCACCTTAAGGATAAACACACTGTACTTGTGTTTTGGAGAGGTGATTAAAGTAAGCGTGATCAAAAACCTATCCACAGCTGGCACATGCGATACACATATTTGCACTCTTACAGCAGAATACTTTCAATTGACTAGCAGGGCCAAGTTTCATCATAGCTTGTAAGAGGAGAACCACTGGCTTTATGCATCACATTCCTTCATAGTCCCAGGTCATGGGTGGTTTTCCCGTCCCGTGAACGTTAAAGACACATACAAGTGGTTGGCCAGTTCAGGCCTACTAGCATATTACAAACAGTGACGTTATTGCCAGTTCACTGAGGGGAGAGGGGGCAGAGGTGTGTGTTATGTCTTTTCTATGACTTAATTTGCTGTCACAGCCACACAGAAGCTATTTTACAGGTTGGATTTTTTTAAGTCTTCTCACTTCAGGGAGGTGGTGGTAAAGATACCTGATGCTTGCCAGCAAAGTAATTGCAGGGTAGCAGAAGACTGTAAGTTGAGTTTAACTGCTGGTGGTTTGCATGTAAGAAGATAGAAGATGAGGGAGATGGTAAAAGGACATAATTTTAACTTTGACTATGAGTTTGTGTAGTTATATTGAAATTAAAGTATTCAGTGTATGGCCCCTGCTGGAATTTTTTGGTTTTAAGGAGGGGAAAAAAAAAAAGGGCCAAGAGGGTGTGTGTATATGACAGGAAATGTGTTCAACATGAGTGAATGAGTGATAATGTGAACAATATGATAAGTCAGTGTAGTATGTGTTTTACTTAGATGGACTCTTTCCTGGCTTTTCTGATGTTTCTGCACTGTATCAAAATTCAGTACTAAGGTGATTTATTGCAACTTGATCCAACTTTTAAAGGCCAGATCAGTTCGTTCTGTGAAAGATTTTCTAAATAACCTCAGCAGAGACATAAAGGACCCCAGGACGCCCACTTTAAAATGATGTTTGTGTACAGCTTCCCACAGCAGGAAGTCCTCCTTGGAAGTGCAATAATTGTATGGATGCCTTTCAACACTTTTCCTTTTGTGTGACATTTCCAGTGAGGTGTATGCCTGAACCAGTGCAAAACTCTTGGATGTAATTGGGTATAAAAATAGCCCACATGATTCAACCTCTGTCATTAATTTAAGCCTGGCCTGGTTTGCAGAGATAGCTTCAAAGTGTCCAAAATAAAAGTTGGCATTGCTTTATGTAAGGTGTATTTAAAAGTCACTTTTGGTTCTGCTAAAATAG
This sequence comes from Psilopsiagon aymara, assembly GCA_024733675.1. Classification (NCBI taxonomy): domain Eukaryota; kingdom Metazoa; phylum Chordata; class Aves; order Psittaciformes; family Psittacidae; genus Psilopsiagon; species Psilopsiagon aymara. Next base: position 3,578 of record JANRGW010024806.1, on the reverse strand, counting down.
CTCTGGGTCTAGATAAAGCCTCAGTGGAATTAACATAGAATCACAGATAGTTTAGGCCAGAGGGGACGTCTAGTCCCTTCCAACTAGAAGAAAGGCCATCTAGTCCAGCCCCCTGCAATGAGCAGGGACAGCTTGAACTTGATCAGGTTACTCAAGCACATGCAGCCTGGCCTGGAATGTCTCAAGGGATGTGGCATTTACTGCCTCTCTGGGCAACCTGTGCCAGTGTTTCACCACCCTCGCTGTAAAAAAATTCTTCCTTATGTCCAGTCTAAATCTGCCCTCTTTACTTAAAACTATTACCCCTTGTCCTATCACAAGAGGTCCTGCTATAAAGTTTGTCGCTGTCTTACACAGCCTTTTTTTTAAGTACTGGGAGCTGCCCTAAGATCTCCCTAGAGCCTTCTCCAGGCTCAACAAGCCTGGCTCTCTCAGTCTTTCTTCATAAAGGATTATTCCAGACCCTGGTGAACACTGGAATTCAGACCTGTTATGCAGTCTGCTTTACAATTTCAGAAACATTGAAAGTGTGCAGTTGATGCTGCAGTGTCAGCTCAAGCTAGTGAACTCCCTCACTTCAACCCACTGTCATAGCAGTTTTAATGGCTGTTTTGAAGCACGGAAGCAGAGTCCACAACTCAAAGAGAGTTATAAAACAGGTATGTTTATTACTGGTCCAAGTGCAAGGGTGATTGCTCCTCCTAAGTTGCACACCAAGGGGTTAAGCAAGCAGATATTACACACAAACATGCATATTCATTAGGTTCCAGAGGGAGCGGCAGGGCTATTACAATTAGTTTAAGTACTCATTATCATAAGTCTCCTCCCTTTTGGCACTTGTGTGCTGCCCTCCGATGGTCTTGGGCAGAGGTCTTCAAGATGAAGTAAGCAGTCTTCCTCGTGCAGTTTTCACCTTTGGCACAGTTGGATGCCCCAGTAATCACAATTAGCTGAAACCAGCCACATCTGTAATTTTCTGATAGCTGGCAAGGACTTAGAGCAATGTGACCTTCGTACGAAATTTATTGCAAGCAAAACAGGATGGGCAGATGAGGAGTGTCCCAAGCTATCAGATGTTCGGCAGTCACTGTCTCCAAACTAACTGGTAATTAGAAGGATGGTAAGAAATAATTTACTCATGTTAGTGAGACTACTAAATTCTGCTATCACACCACAGATTTGCAATACAAACATTGCTCTCTTAGACCTAAGTTAAAAGTCTTTTAACCCTATGTTTTCCAGGCACTTGCTTTTCTTATATCAGTTTAATCCTCTGAAGAGTGAGACTGTCTGTGGTGATTTTAATGCATCTAATTAGGACCATGGTGACTCATTTAGATTCTAGTCTCATTAACGCTGGTTAATTGGACTCCATAGAAAGCAGAAAGTGTTTTTCCAGGCCGAGGAGTTCAGCCGCCTCTTCACCAGCGACGCTCGCAGCGAAGCCTGCGCGGCCGCCGCTCTCCACAGCGGGGCGCTGCCTCACCCAGGCTGCTCTCACCCTGCGCGGGGAGCGGCAGCGAGCCGGCAGCGTCCTCTGCGGCCCCGCGGAGCGCGAGAGCAAACCGCGCCGCTCCCCGCGCGCCGGTGGGGACCCTGAGACCGTTAACGAGGAGAACGCGGGGCGGCTGCGGCTGCCGCTGATTGACCACGGGCGGCTGGGGCGGGGCCGGGGCTGTGGCCGTGGCCGGGCGGTGCCGCCGGGCGGTGACGGGCGGTTCGGGTGTCCTTTTCCTTGGGGCCGTCCCGGCGTTGGGCTGGGTTTGCTGTTCCCTGCGAGCAGCGCTGCTGTCAGCCTCAGGAAGCCCGCAATGATTTAGCCCCTGAAAACCATCCGAGGTAGCAATAAAGCTTTCATGCGTTGTACAATTCATATTGAAGGATCAGTTGTAAATTCCAGTTGTAAATTGGGTATTAGCATCTTAAAAGGAAATATTTTTTATGGTAATGTTACCGACAAACCTTGGTCAAGAAAAACCTCGTAACACCAATGTAGTGTTAAAAGAGAAGCATTCTTTTATTACAGCACTGGATGCACAGGAGATCTCCCTAAGTGCATGCCTAGGATCAAACTTTACCGATATTTATCCATAAGATTGTTACATATTCATACATTCCATTCTACATTCTTATTTTAATTGGTTATAGCAAAAACACTTCGCATGCTAATTACTACATATGCACACAAGCTAGTTCTGTTGTTCTAAATTGAGTCAGGGGTATAATCTGAGCAGGGGGCTATTGAGTCGGAGGTCGTGATCTCCCCCTGCCGGAATTACCTTTCACCTACTTCGAGGGTTTTTTTCTGATTTTCTTGCCAGGCTAAACTAGTTCCATAGTGTTTCTCATTTATCCTGGAAGAATGCTGATTTGCTTACTGCGGGCATTCTTGAAGAGGGAACTAATATTGCAACATTCTAAACCACAGATCTTGCAGTTGCAGTTGATTTTGTTCCAGCTCCATGGTTACAGTGAGCTAACAATGAGGAATAGCATTAGGGTTGGTGACTACAAATGAATTACTTTATGGTGGTATCGCTCGCAGGTTGGGTCAGGACAGCACCGGGTACTGTGTCTTCAGAACAAAGCTGCATGAAGGTCTGTGGGTCTCACAGTAACATCACTGGGGATTGCTCAGCTTTCAGAGTGACTGAACATGTTTCCAGAAATAAAGTGTTCATTGTTTTCAACCATCACCAGCCACTGCTCATCATTTTCAGTTTATTATGAACCACTCTGTCACAAGTCTTTAATTTGCTCATGTTGCTTTTAAAGCCTTGGAATGTTGCTGAGAGTATGTACAGGTATTAAAACCTTGTGGAAGACAAACTAGTATGCAGCCTGATGCACACTCTGTGACTCATGGTGGCCAAAGTAAACCTTGGTTCAAAGTAGCTCCAAGTTCAGACCTACTTGAGTCATTAGAAATCTTTCAGTTATTATGGAAATGGCTGCAGTTCCTGCTCCTGCTGTTGTTGTGACAAAAATTACTGCTTTCAGCAACTTATTTTAGCATATTAATAATTTGTAAAAAAAATACTCACTGGGGAGAAAGAGAGGGGGAAGTGTTACCTGGACCAACAGCAGGCAGAATGTACAAATCAAGAGACAGTCCATGGAAGTAATGCTCCCCTGTACAAACAGTTGCATACTACACGTGTGTAGTATAATACATATATATGGATAAAACTGATCTACATATAAATACCATATATATATACACACTGATAAAACTGATATAAATACCATATACATATATATAAATACCATATAAGATGTATATACCCTATATATACACCATATAAATTGATTTACAGGTCTGTCTCAAAAGTGGTCTATGTAATTGATTCTGATCACTGTTCAGCCTAGTCATAGTTTTGCTTCACCTTGTGAATCAGAAGCATGCTGAGCATCTGTGACCGCAGCTTTCCATCCTCCTGTATGTCATGGGTTCAGCAGTAGCAGTCATTTTTCCCCTTCTTGGTAGCTGGTGCTGCACTGTGTTTTTGACTTGTGGCCTGTGAACAGTGCTGATAACACCGATGTTTTAGTTACTGCTTAGTACATTTTGGTCTGGC